>JAOTQR010084561.1:5665-22430 GCA_025774065.1 Solanum ossicruentum
GCTATACTCCCTTACCCTCATATCCCCCTGCCTCAAACTGATAAACTAGTGACGACGGGCCTCCTGAACCTCTCGTGATAAGTAATGGGCTAAAAATGCCTCAGAGAAGTCCTCCCACTCTACTGGTGGAGTATCAAGCCCTCTAGATCTCTCCCATGCCTCGTACGACAAGATGGCGACATCACGTAGTTGAAAAGGAGCCAACTCCACTGCCTCA
The DNA here is from genome assembly GCA_025774065.1 of Solanum ossicruentum. NCBI lineage: Eukaryota > Viridiplantae > Streptophyta > Magnoliopsida > Solanales > Solanaceae > Solanum > Solanum ossicruentum. The sequence goes on from JAOTQR010084561.1 coordinate 5,883, forward strand.
GTGATAGAGGCATGCATCACCCTCAATACTCTATACATATGGTTTATAAAGTCCTGCAGTTCCTTAGTGGAACTAGAACTTATAAACACTAGAGGGGCCAAGTGAAGAAACTCTCATTCCTTTGACCTTTCTGTTTGATCCCTTCTGGTATCAGCTCTTTCCTCTACCTTTCTCTCATGAATAGAAACCATACTAGTCAGTAGCTAAAGAATCTCTCTCATACTTTGCTCCCCAGTCTTTGGTAGGATTAGGGATGCTGGACTTCCTTGGCCATCGACAAGTACTGGTGAATCTGGTTCCATGGATACTGGAGGCTCTCTGTGTGCCTCAATAGGGGGAATATCTTCCTGACCCATCAAAGAACAATTGGTACCTTATCTCGAATCCATACCTACCTCACGGTATGCCATCTCCTGAATATAGATAGCTTGACAAATAAACAAACCACGAAGCATGATTAAGATTGCATATGTTCCTGGACTTTGCTCTATAGCACGATCTATTAAATGAAAGAAAGGTAATCGTCCCTAAATGCCTCATAGTCTCCTGATCATAAGTGTGGTGTACAACACACTCATAAGCAAGAATCTACTAGACACGACATTGTAGACTTCCTGGGACATGACCTACTCTGATACCATGTTAGTCACGCCCCAAAGAGGGTGAGGAGGCACAACTGGCACTCGATAATCTTATATAGCGAGTAAGTAACTAAATATGCTAGTCAACCCAACTAGGGGTCTAAAGAAAATCAGGCAGTATAATGTCTGAAGAACTAAGCCTGGACCATTTGGTTTATGACATTGTCAATAGCAAATCAAGTATATCAAAATAGGTAACCCAGAATGGCAAAGTACTAGCTAGTCGATAAGGCTGCAACAACTGAGGTACAGTGACACACTATATATACATGCCAACCCTATAATTAACACTTAAAGGCATAAGAGAACCAACCCAACTGAACTGGGCTCCTAGTGGAGGGGTCAATCAGAGTTCCTATCTAAACCTGGATGCACGAAATAAAATGTAGTGTCCCCATACAATAGGACATCATTACGAATAAATATGAGCTAGTATGAAATGCAAAAAGCAAAACCATGGATAACAATAGTAAAAAGGGTACTAGAAATGCGACTTGTAACCAAAAACTCAAGTAACCTTAGTGGCCAACAATCAACCTCCTAGTGACCAAATATGCATGGTATGCTTGAGTATCGCATGTCATGAATACATATATATAGATGCAAATGCATGACATACCTAACCAAATACTAGCAATGATGGTCCTTTCCGGTAGCGAATAGATATCATATCTCCCAACCTGTGGCTATCTGTACCATATACATACATATATAATCATTTGGGCAAATAGGCCCCATACTTTCGATTATAGCCTGAAGTCCATACATAACGTGCCATGTGTGATATGAATATTGAATGCATATAGTAGGTCATAGCATAAATTTAGCCAATCTTGGCTCATTGGTACACTTATCCTTATAACAATATAATCATTATCGTAGTATTTACACATGACTCGTGGGATCTTATGCGTCTTTTGAATGAGGCCTTAACTTTGAATATATTTATAAAGGTGCTTTACATAATGCTTGTATGTGGTCCTATGTCAATTAGTAAAAGAAAGTATTGAAACAGAATTAAGTGCATTAGTACTTTATATAGTAGCATTACACTAGAGATTATCAGAATCAAAGCGTCATTTTTTAAGTGCTTCAATTATATTTTGTATGGAAGAAGGACTGATTAGGAATACTATATCCTCTTCATAATATACATTTATTTTGATAACACTACACCAAGAAGAGAAACGCCTCCAAAAAATGGACAGGTAGCCAGGAAACCCGACAAAATGATATATAGATATTGAATGTCCAGTTTAAGCAAACGAATTGCATGTTAACCTAATACCATCATGGAAATAACTCAACTACAATCCCCATTCCTTTCACAGAAGTTCTTTATAGCATCAAAATAGCAGGATATCACAATTGACGTTTTGGGAAACTTCCCGGATTTCGTGCTAAAAGGATGGGCAGAGCTTAGCCTTGACATACCTTTCCAACGGACGTCCAATGGCCCAAAGTCTCTTCACGAGATTTGTTACTTACGTCCTAAGCTTCACAACCACTAAATATATGTATGTTAAACACACCTATAAATAGTCTAAAATTAAGCATTAATGACCAGACTCACCATATAGTATTACTCAAGGAAATATTCGTAGAACTTTGCAAAAATGGCCATAAAGGAGACCCAAAATTATTATCTAAATCGAACAACTGCAAACCAACAATAACCAGCAAGATCAATATCTTTTTAACAGCCAAAACAACCACAAACACAGCTAATAGGAGGGGAAAATAATTGTAAAGCGTAAGGCGCTCATTTATAGGCATGGCGATAAATTTTGATGGTAAAAATGTAAGAAACTCACCTAAATCACTTGGAGACCTTGAGAGAACTTTATCTTTAGTTTATGTTCTTTTTTGGGATGAAATGGGACTGATTTGAGCTTTAGAAAGCACATATTAGCCGAAATCTAGGTGGGTTCACCCAACCCAGCTCATGACCTAGTTTCTGCTCGAGCAATCCCAGTAAAATGGTCATAACTTTTTCTTTTGAGGTCGATTTGATGTGCAGTTTTATGCATTGCAAACTAGACATGTAGATATTTGATTTGATATGTATAGACCTTCTAGCTCTTTATATCATGGGAGATATGGCCTTATACATTTAACCCAAATTTAAGAAGGATTTCATGAAACTTACGATAACTTTGGCCAACATTTATTTTGCAACTTTCTTGACCCAAAATTCGCTGGAGTTCCATGGGTCTATAAGGGATGAGGATCCTCAAGAACTTATTGATGAGGTGTACAAGTTGTTGTCTATTATGGGTGTTAGATCCGGAGAAAGTGGAGTTGGCAGCCTACCAACTCAAGGGTGTGGTCAAAATTTGGTTCACTTGATGGAAGGTGGAGAAAGGGAATAACAATGTCATCCTTTGGGAAGAGTTCAAAGCTGCATCACTCAACCGATTCTTCTATCCTAATCTAAGGAAGGCCAAATAATGGAATTTATAAATCTAAAGCAAGGGTCGATGAGTGTGAGGGAGTATACCCTCAAGTTCAACCAGCCCTCATAATATGCTCCAAAATTGATAGTCGAGTCAAGGTCTAGGATGAACAAATTTATGATTAGTGTGTCCGACTTGGTAAATGAAGAATGTCTTTCCGCCATGTTGATAGGTGATATGGACATGACCCGCCTCATGAATTACGTCAAATAATTAGAGGGGGAAAGGTTCAGAAAGAGGAGAATGGGAGAGGCCAAGAGGGCCCATTTTGAAGGTGGATTCCAAAATCCCAAGGGTGGCCAATTTTCTCAAGGCCATAAGCCTCCAAGTCAAGGGCCTTCCAATTGTTCTAATAGTGAGTTTTCTAATGATTATCCTAAGTGCCAAAGGTGTGATAGAGGACATAATGGCCCTTGTTTGAGGAACAATAATTCTTATTATAGTTTTTGGGAAGTGGGGAATAAGATGATTGATTGTCCTCATAATCAAAGAAAGGGTAGAGATGGTCATCCATAAGGCCAAGGTGTAAATGTTGGTCCTAGGGGAATAGGATGCCAACAAGAGGGCAGAGGAGGCCAACAAGAGGGTGCTCCAAGGCTAAATCAATTGTATGCTCTTCAAGGGAGAAAAGGGGTAGATGAGGTGCCTAATATCATCATCGGTATGTTAAAAGTTTTTGATTTTGATGTGTCTGCATTGATAGACCCGGTGCCACTCTTTCTTCTATTACTCCTCTTGCTACCAAAAAGCATCATCTTAAACCCAAATTGTTGTGTGATCCATATGAAGTACCTACTTCCGTTGGTGCATCCATTGTTGCTATAAGATTCTATAGAAATTATCCCGTATTTATTTTGCATAAAATATTGCCTTGGATTTTGTTGAGTTAGATATGGCGAATTTTGATGCCATTCTTGGGATAGATTAGTTGCATACATATTATGCCTCTATTGATTATAGAACATGTAGGGTCAAATTCCAATTCCCTAATGAACTCGTCTTTAGTGGGAGAGTCATGATGTGGTTGTCAAGGGTAGATTTATTTCTTGTATTCAAGTGCAAAAGTTGATTTCTAAGGGGTTCTCTATCATCTTATGAGGGCTAGAGATGTTGAGTCCAAAGTCTTTCCTATAGAGTCGGTTCCGCTGGTTAATGATTTCCTTAGTATGTTTCCCAATGAGCTTCTCGGTGTTTCTCACCAAAGGGAAATAGATTATAGCATAGGCCTTCTTCCCAATTCTTAACCTATTTCTATTCTCCCTGACCGTATGGCCTCAGCTGAGTTAAAGGAGGTGAAGGAGCAATTCAAGGATTTATTAAAGAAGGGTTTTATTAGGCCTAACCAATCACATTGGGGTGCATCGGTATTGTTTGTGAAGAAGAAGGATGGTACTCTTAGAATGTGCATTCATTACCAGCAACTTAATAGGGTCACCATAAAGAATAAGTACCCTCTACCAAGGATTAATGGTCTTTTTGACCAACTTCAAGGGTTAGTTACTTCTCTAACATTTATTTTTGGTCCGGGTATTACCAAGTGAAGGTGAGGGAGTGTGACATTCCCAAGGCGAGCTTCCGGACTAGGTATGTGCACTAGGAGTTCATGGTTATGTATTTCGGGTTGACTAATGCATTGTCTATCTTCATAGATCTTATGAATAGGGTGTTTAAACCCTACATTTGATTTGTTTATGTTGGTATTTATTGATGATATATTGATCTATTCTCATAACAAGGAGGAGCATGTGGATCACTTAAGGGTGGTGTTGCAAATCTTGAGGGAGAAGAAGTTGTATGCCAAATATGAAAAATGTGAGTTTTTGTTGAAAGAGGTTGCCTTTCTAGGTCATGTAGTATCAGGTGATGGTATCAAGCTGGTTCCTAAAAAGACGGAGGTAATTAGAAATTGGCCTAGACCTTTGACTCCATCGGACCTTAGAAGTATCTTGGTTTTGGCGGGTTATTATCAGAGGTTTGTGAATGGGTTCTATTATATTGCTTGTTCTATGACTATGTTGACCCAAAATAAGGAAAAATTTATGTGGATCGATGATTGTGAGAAGAGTTTCTAAACTTTGAAATATTAGCTTGTCTCCGCACCCATTTTGTCTCTATTGGAAGGGTTAGAAGGGTTTGTTGGGTATTGTGACGCCTCAAGTGGTTTAGGTTGTGTTTTGATGCAAAATGGTGAGGTGATAGTTTATGCCTCTAGGCAACTCAAGGTACATGAAAAGCATTATCCTACCACAATCTTGAATTGGTCGTTGTGGTATTTGCTTTGAAAATTTGGCGTCATTACTTGTATGGGTTTCATGTTGATAAGTTCACCCAAAAAGATCTCAACTTGAGACAAGGAAGGTGATTAGAGCTTCTTAAAGTTTATGATAGAGTGTGCATCATCACCCCAGCAAAGCTAATGTTATGTCTAACACTCTATGTAAGGTGTCAAAGAGAAGGCTAAAGAGGTTCATCGGTTGGCTAGATTGGGGGTTAGGTTGGAAGAAGAGGATAATGATAGCATAGAGATTGTTGATGGTTCTAAGTCTTCTTTGATTGAGTAGGTAAAGGCAATATAAGATCTTCACCCCACCTGGTCAGAATTGAAGGCCTTGGTGAGAGATGGTAAGGTAGAGGTTTTGTCCCAAGGGGGATATAGTGCCTTTAGGTACCAAGGTAGGTTGTGTGTGCCTATTGTTGATGACTTGAGAAAGAAGATTTTAGATAAGGTTGATAAATCTTCCTATTATATTCACCCCGGTTCTACAAAGATGTTTGGAGATTTGAGGGAAATGTTTTAGTGGGGTGACATTTAGAGAGATATTGCTAAGTTTGTATCCTGTTGTCATAATTGCCAACAAGTGAAAGCTGAATATCAAAGGATGGGTGTCTTAGCCCAAGATGTATAGATTCCTACTTGGAAGTTGGAGGACATCAATATGGACTTTTTGGTTGGGTTTCCTAAGACTAGAAAGTATTTTGATTCTATTTAGGTTGTGGTTGATAGAATGACAAAGTCAGCTCATTTTCTACCGGTCAAAACTACTTATGGTGCCGAAGATTATGCCAAATTATATATTCATGAGTGGGTTAGATTGCATGGGGTGCCATTATCTTTCATATCAAATCATGATGCTCAATTCACTTCTCACTTTTGGACGTCCTTCCAAAAAGGTCTTGTTACCAAGGTTAAACTTAGCACAACCTTCACCCTCAAATGTATGGCCATGCTGAAAGAACTATCCAAACTCTCGCGGATATGCTTAGAGCTTGTGTTTTGGCATTTAAGGGTAGCTATGATGAACTTCTTTTACTCATTGAGTTCAGTTACAACAATAGCTATCATTCAAGCATTGGTATGACTCCTTTTGAGCCTCTCTATGGTTGAAATTTTAGGTCCCCGTTTGGATGGTTTGAGGTAGGGGAGATGGCTTTGTTAGGTCCAGATTTGGTTATGGAGACCATGGGGAAGGTGAGCTTGATAAGGTAAAACTGAAAGCAACCCAAAGTATACAAAAGTCCTATGCATATGTAAGGAGAAGGGATCTTGAATTTAAGATTGGTGATTGGGTTTATTTGAAGCTCTTACCCATGAAGGGTGTGGTTCATTTTGGTAAAAAGGGTAAATTAAGTCCAAGATTTATGGGTCCTTATAGAGTGATGAGAAGGATTGGTAAGGTGGACTGTGACTTAGAGTTGGCCAATTATACGAATAGTGTTGATCTGGTCTTCCATGTGCCTATGTTGAGGAAATGCGTAGATGACCCAAGTGCTATTGTGCTTTTAGGTGTGATGGGTGTTGTTGAAGACAATCTAACTTATGAAGAGGTCTCGGAAGAAATTTTGGATAGACAAGTGAAGGGGTTGAGGAACTAGGATGTAGCTTCCGTTAAGCTCCTTTGGAGGAACCAACAAGTTGAAAGTGCCACATGGGAAGCCGAGGCGGACATGCAAAAGTGATACCCATATCTCTTCTAGTCTACTCAAGCCTAAGGTACTAATTTAAGTCCTATATGTGATTCCAAGTCATTAGTTTCAACCCTTATGTCATTTGCATACATTCATGTTTATGTTGGCAAGTTTATGGTGATTTTCGACACTCATGTTGAGATTTTTGAAAATGATGCTTAAGTGCATTGTTTCATTCTTTTTGCATTGAAATATTCATGATTACTTCTCTTATGTATGTTTCTTTAACATATCAGAATGAATGTTCCCAAGGAGAAGATAATGAAATGCCCCAAAAAAGGCCAAAAATGTGTCTCGGAAATGCCCATAATCGTAATTTTCATATATATCAAAATCCATGTGTGATATCAAATATCCGACTTCATATTCTTGATAAGGCAAAAAAATTGAGTAGGATATGTGTATAACCCTGATTTTACATGACCCCTAGCGATATTTCATTTTCGCCAACTTTTTAATTTCCAGAAATTGTTCGCGTTGGCTACGCGATGCGGACCTGTCGAGAGCAGTGTTGTGACTTCCTTAATTTTTTTTGGTCAAAGAACCTTGTTTTCTTGGCCCCATGCCCTACTATGCATAAAAACACCTATACTTGGTTATTTTTCAACGCTATATCACTCAAGACACTCACAAAACCCTCTCTAATACTTAGTAAAATATTTCATCCAAATTCAAGTGTCCCAAACTCATTTTTGGATCATAAGAATTTCATTCGAGCTTCAAGTACTCATTCAAATCTTCATCAAGGAGATCTTCAAAGTTGAGGTAAGTGGGTTTCATCCATTGTGTCCTTTCCACCATTGTGCCCAACCTTCCTCTTTATGTAAATTACATGTTTTCAAGTTGAATTATCTATGGATATTTCCTATCGTGAATTTGATTATAAACTATGTTGTGTTTTCATGAAATGTTGATAGTTTAAGCATGTTTTTAGCTATGAATCTATGATTTATTATGAGATTTGATGAGGGGTTTCAATGTAACTTGCATGGGGGTATAACCAAGTGTTGGTGGGTTTATTTATATTGAGTTTTCTCATATGATTTCACTCTTGAATTGCATGATTCTGAACTAGCATTAGACACTTTCCAAGTATTTGATAAAATGTCCGGTTAAGGATTCTTGAGTTATTTATGATCTATTGTATGGCCTATGAATCAAGTAATTTCATGATGATGAAAGGGATGTATGTATGTGGTAAATTCATGAAAAATATCTATGGTGTTGTAAGTTGACCACACCTTATTGGGGGCTTTTAAGCCCAATCACCTTGTTGAGGGGGTGTTAAGCCTCAATCACCTTATTAGGGGGTGTTAATGCTGCACTACCTTGTTGAGGGGAAAATACCTCAATCACCGGTGGCAAGCCCATAATACCTTGTTGAGGGGTATGTAGCTAAATCACTTTATCAGGGGGTGGCAAGTTCATACTACCTTGTTGAGGGGTATGTGCCTCAATCACCTTCCAAGGAGATGGCAAGCCTTGGAGTTCAGGAAAAGCTTTCTTGGGCTATATGGATATGGTCTCTTCCTACACATCTATTATGTTCTATACCAGCATATTTTACTTTAAGCATTGATCATGCATGCCATGTTGTTAATAGACTATCCCTTGCTTATGATTATGCATTTTGACTATGTTGTCTATCTCTTGTTGCATCGCATCCTACATACTTAGTACATTCAATGTAGTCATGTGTACTTTATGACTACATGATATTACCATGTAGGAACCAGAGCTCCGCAAGATCATCATCCACATGTCTAGATTTGACATCTTGAAGATGAGCTTTGGTGTGTCCTCAAATTTGGGGACTCTAGTTATGTTACTCTTGCTTATGCCATTTCTTTATGTTGAACTTTAGTATGATGAAGGTGAGCCCAGAAAGTGTCTTGGACAAGTGATGTAACTAAGCTATGATCTTGACTCATGAGTATCCTATGTATTATACTTTCAAAGACTTCCCTTAGTCCCTTTATACTTATTTATACTCTGTTGTTGTTATTTAATTGCTTTTGGGACCAACGATGTGTAAATGATCTGCTAAGAGGCTTGTTTGGGGTCCCTTCGAGTTTCTATTCATCATGTTATGTCTAGGCCCTAGGCTTTGGTCGTGACAGGTTATCTATTGGATATGGATATTATGAATTGATTATGAGAATTAGGATACATATATATGTTTGATGTGAAAATGTGGAAGATCCTAAAGTCCCGAATTACCTCCATAGAGTGAGTAATACTTACCCGCCTCTTAGTCTTTATCTGCAACGTATTATGTTAATCTATGGTAATCCCTTTCCCTATGATATTCCCATAGCGTGATAGCATGAGTTCTACTTTTCCGTCCTTTAGAACTATATGTTTATTATTTGTATACGCTTCCGAACTAATGATATGAATATGGATACTCTGAGACTTATTTGGAGACTCTTGAGTTCCCATTCGCCATGTAACTCCTAGACCCTAGGTCCGAGTTGTGATAGAGATGGTATTAGAGTACTAGGTTAATAAAAGATCCTCGAAGTTCAACATGCCACATCAAGTAGAGTCTTATTCATAGGTGTGAAGCGCATCACACTATAGGTAGATGGCTACAAGGCATTTTAGGAAATGTTTCACTTTGTCATGATCCATATCGTGCCATTGAATGTGTATTAAGGTTTTCTATCTTCATTCCTTCCTATCGAATATGGAGAGTTACTTCAGACTCGCGGTGTAATCTAGGGAAGGGAGATGTTATAGCTAATTTACAGATGAGGTAAAAAGGGAGTTGGTGAAGAATGTTCATTGTTTAACAAGCTTGCTTCTTCGGGTATTCGAAGTTTTCTTGTGTGGGCTGGTTATGATGGAAGGTTTGATAAAGGTTTCTCATCTATTGCATCTCCATTGACCTAATTGACTCAAAAGAAGGCCAAGTTTGTATGATTGGATGAGTGAGAGAAGAGTTTCCAGACATTGAAAGATCGGCTTACATCGACTCCTGTTGTGACTTTACTTGATGGCTTAGATAGTTTGGTGGTGTGTTGTGATGCTCCTCGATTAGTTTGGGTTATGTATTGTGAAACATGGTAAGGCAATAGCTTATATGTCAAGACAATTGAAAGTGCATGAGCGTAACTACCCGACTCATGATCTTGATTAGCAGCGGTGGTATTTTCTTTGAAAATGGGGTATATGTGGACGTTTTCTTAGATCACAAGAATATGCAATATGCATTTATTCAAAGGGACCTTAACTTGAGTCAAAGAAGAAGGTTAGAACTCCTAAAGGGCTATGATATGAGTGTACGACATCATACCGACAAGGCAATTATGGTAGCCAATTCTCTTATTGGACTATCTAAGGGAAGTTTGGATCATATGGGTGAAGGGAAGGAAGAGTTGGCAAAAGATGTTCATGATTTGGTTAGATTGGGTGTTAGGTTGACCAACTCTGATGATGGTGGTGTTTATGTTCAGAATGGGTCCGAATCTTCTGTGGTTGTTGAGGTCAAGGAAAAGCTAGACTTATACCCATCATTGATTGTGTTGAAGAGGTTGGTTGTTGGAAATAAGATAGAGGTTTTCTCCAAAGGGGGAGACGGTGTAATTCAGTACCACGATCGATTATGTGTTCCAGACGTTGATTTTCTTAGGGAGATAAACATGAGTAAAGCCATAACTCTCATTATTTTGTTCACCCCGGATCTATCAAAATGTATCAGTACTTGAGGGACATGTATTGGTGGTATGGTATGAAGAAAGACAAGGTAAAGTTTTACATATTTGGGGATTAGTTAGACTGGGTGGTATGCCTAACTTTATTATATCAGATTGTGGTGTTCAACTTACTTCTCACTTTTGGAAATCATCTCAATAGGGGGCTTGGCCCTAAGGTGAAGTTGAATACTGACCACTTGTTATCCTCAATCCATTGGGCAAGCCGAGAGGACAATCCAAATTTTAGAGGACATGTCGAGGTCTTGTGCGTTGGAATTCAAAGTTAATTGGGGTGATCATCTACCACTTATTGAGTTTGCTTACAACAATAGCTTTCATACTAGCATTGGTGTGGCACCATTTGGGGCTTTGTGTAGTAGAGGGGTGTAGGTCATTGGTAGGATAGTTTGAGTTAGATGAGATGACTTCTATAGGCCTGAATTTAGTGTTGAAAGCTATGGAAAGAGTGGAATTGGTTAGGGAAAAGTTAAAGATGGTTCAAAGTCATCAGAAGTTTTATTTGGATGTTGGAAAGAGGGATGATGAGTCTTGTATTGGTGATTGGGTGTATCTGAAGGTCTCACCTATGAAGTGTGTGATGCATTTCGAAAATGAGGGCAAGTTAAGTTCTCGGTATATAGGTCCTTATAGGATTGTTGAGTTGTTTGGGAATATGGCCTATAGATTAGATTTACACCCAGGTTTGAGTTCTATTTATTTAGTTTTCTATGTGTCTAAGTTGAGGAAGTTGGCTAGTTATACTAGTGCTATTGTGCCTTTGGAAGTTGCTGAGGTTGAAGACAACTTGTCTTATGAGGAAGTTCCGATTGAGATTTTGAATAAGATAAGTAAAGAGGCTTCGCAACAAGGATGTGGCTTCGGTTAAGGTACTTTGGACAAATCAACATATGGAAAGTGCTATGTGCGGAGCGAAATCTAGTATGATGTGATGATACCTCTATCCTTTCTAATCTACTCAAGCCTATAGTCTAAGGTTCTTCCTATTCTTAATGGTCCGAATTCTTTCACTCTTGAGTCTCATGACATAACATCATGCATGTGCATAAAAATAATTTATCTTATGATGTTTTAAATGATTTGAATATATTTTGATATGAGTTTTAATTACTTGATATTCTTAAATGATGAATTATGCAATGTACCTTGTGTATGGAATTTTCACGTTCTAAATTCAAGCCTTGCTCTACCATATTCAAGGATGAATGTTCCCAAGGGGGAGATGATGTAAGGATCCGGACTTTGTACGAACTAAATGGAGCATGGAATTTTTGTTCCGGAAAAGGTTTGGACCAAAATGACATTCCATGGGAGCCCTCAGGGTCCGTGTGAGGTCACATGGCCCGCGTAATGCCTCCTTGGAGTGACGCTTGGCCTTTAGAGGAGTATTTAGCTCTTAATCATGGAATTTTAACTAAGGCACACCACATATGGACCCCTCATGGCCCGTATGGTTGGTTGTCTGGTGGCTTTGGTCTTAAAATCCTGTCGTTGGGACCAAGGAATTTGGTACGACCCACTTTCACGAACCGTGTGGTGCCTCATGGCGCGTGAGGCCCTTCCGTGTGGCATTAGGATTGCAATTTTTCCAAGTGTTGGATCACTATTTCAGAACTTTGTCATGAAGAATTTTCTAAGTGAAGTGGGATGGAGGAGTACATGAGCTAGTTGCCTTGGTACAACCCGTGAAGGCAATCGTATAGGTGTTGACGTCAAATTTTTCTATGTATGGAATCTTCAAGCTCAAGCTAAGTTCACTTTCAAGCCTTCAATTGTAGCTTAATTATGTTGTTTAAGGCTATCATTGGTCTCCTACATCAACCCAAGTTCAAAGGAATTCCGTTGGCTAAACTTTTCACCAGAATCGATAGGAGGGTCAACATTAAATTGTCATATCTCTTAGCTCAAAAAGAATTGGGTGGACCATGACCTATCAAATTGAATCTCTTTGAATTATCTTTCCAACGAATCTAGTTTTAGATCATTTGGAGTTCAAATTAAAAGTTATACCTGTTTTTAGAAAGCCCATCTATTCAGTGTTTTTCGTGAAACCTTGTATGGACCGCGAGACCTCCTCATGGACCCCTAGCAAGGAATGTAATTTTTTATTCATTAATGGTCTTTTAATAATTGTGGTTTCTCCTAAGGGTCTATTATGACTTCCCATGCAATTCGAAGACCTGCAAATAACCTAAACCTTATTCCTAATACTCAAAATTCATTCCTCCCATTTGAAAATCCTCTCAAAACCCTCTCAAGAACACTAGTGGGAATTAATCTTGGGATTTAAGGAAATGCTCCTTTTCCTTCAAATTTCTTCTTGGAACTTCTTCATTAGCAAGGTATGTGGGTTTTTATCCATGGTTCCTTCCAATCAAGGAGACCCAAAAGCTCATTTCAACAATTTTCATGAATTGTTAGCTTACTTTGAATCGGGGTTTTAAATATTGTGATTCTTTAAATTCAAATATAGTATGGGTCATGTTTATTTACTAATTTTAAGTTGATTCAAGCTATAATATGATGGAATACATTGCATTTATGAAGTTATGAATATGCTTGCCCCTTTAAGCTTTATTGTGCATCAGTAATTTATATTATGATTTCACTTGAATTTCATAATGTATTGTTGATATAAGTTTGAATCGACATTACCCATCCCATTTTCATCACATTCATAGCATATGCATTCATGAGCAATGAATTTTATGAAAGTTATGAAGTAGGTTAATCCCAATTGTATTTATATATATGATTTTGGATAAGATATTGGTAATAATAAGAATGTGCACACATATACGTCTATTGATTATGTCTCTTTGAGCATTTTGGGTGCTTGCACCATTTTGTATATATGAATGAGCTATTCCTATGGATGAGTATTATGAATTTTGAACTATCACTTGGCATTTGAGCCCAAGTTTAAATTTTTATGAATTGTGTTTGGCTTTTGAGCCCAAATGAGCACTGGATGGATTTGAAATAACTATTGCATCTTTTGAAACTATGTATATTTATATGTATTCTTATGGGATGATGATTTGCATAGATATTATGGGCTCTTGCTCTCTCTTCTTGAACTATATGACTAGCATAGGTTATCTGAAATTTTTATCCGAAATGGGGATGCCCGGAAGGAACGCTGACTCCGAAATGGGGATGCCCGTAAGGAGAAAAATGATATGACTTGTTATATCTGAAAATACTATCCGAAATAGGGATGCCTGTAAGGAAGGTTGCCTCATACGTAATGGGGATGCCCCTAAGGTGAAGTGTGATTTACCTTTGGCAAGTAGACCACCTCTTTACTGATGAGGGAATTTTATCAGGACTCCATATAATGGCCCGCTTGATTTTACTCTTGTCGGTTGAGGTTACTTCCCCACTATATATAGGTATTATTGCATTTCGTGCATCATGAATCTCATGGCATATTGTTATACTACTCTTCTTTGGATATATTCTTCTTTCTATATTATGTGCACTTGTCATCTAACATTGAATACAGGTTTGATAAATCACATGCATTGTCTGCGCACATACTTTGTACATTCAAACGTATTAATGCATATTTTTGGCTACATATTCAAACCATGCAGGGACCAGAGACTATTTCATCCACCGTTTGGTGGTCAGATCAAATTTGTGAAAGTGTTGTGGTGAGTCCTATCTTCCAAGGACAAGACACCATCTACCTACTTTATGTTGTTCCTGTATTGCTATTTACTTTGAGGGTGAACACGGGACTTGTCTTTGCCCCATCCCATCTTATATCAAGAGGCATTGTTGGACATCTTGTAGACTCTCATCAGGTCTCTTATCTTTTGGGAAAAGAAGTGATCAAGGAAGTAATGACCCCCCAAAATAAACTGCCCGAAAATGTGCCTCGAAAGTAGCCAGAATTGTGATTTCCATATATCTAAAAATGCATTTGTTGTTTCAAAAGTTTGACTTTATATTCTTGTTCAAGGGGTCAAATTGAGTGGGAAATGGGTCTAACCTGAATTTTAGAGCAACCGCATAAAAATCTGAAAATCACAAAAAACACGATTTAGGAGGGTCAACTTTGAAGGGGAATATCTCTTAGCCCACAACCTACAAATTAAATCCCTTTGAATTAGCTTTCCAATGCACTTGGTTTCACCTTATTTCGAGTTCGGATGAAGAATTTAAGCCCTTTTTTATAGAACTCATTTGTGCAGAAATATGCAGATTCCAGTGGTGTTTTTGCATCACCTACGTGACGCGTCCCTATTGTTTTTGGCGCATGTTTTAATTTTTTCAGTCCAAGACTTATAAGTCTTGGGCCTAAGGGTTCTCATACTTGAAAATACATATAATTAGCCTTATTTCACACTCATATCATGCTTAACATTCCCCAATATCCTCTCAAACACTTAGAGTCATATTTCACCCTAAATTCAAGTCCCAAAACTCAAGACCAATCTTAAGGATTTCTTCAAGGATTTCATTCAAGCTTCAAGTCTCCATCTTCAATCTCTTTAAAGGGTTCTCTAAAGCTAAGGTATGTGGTGTTGAACTATTGGGTCCTTTCACCCATGGTACCTAAGCCTCCTTTTTAATAATATTGTATGATTTAAAGTTGATTTTACATGTGGGTCTTGTATATTAAGTAATTTACTAGACAGTGATTTTAGTTTACGAAAGTATGGTTGTTTTCGCATGTTTTGAGTTCTAAATCTTGGATCTAATGTGGGACTTGATGAGGGATTCTGATGTGAATGTCTTCGGGATGTCGCAAGGTGTTGATTGATGGTTTGACTATAGATTTTCTTGCAAGACTTCATCTATAAATTGTTTAGCCTTTTACCCCAATTATACACCCCACAAGTATTTGATAAAATGTATGACTTTGGTTTCTTATGGAATTGAAGATCCAAAGCTTGACATATGATAAGAATGACTATATGATTGAGAAATGAGCTTATGAACATGATGAATTATATATAAAGTGTTGCATTAGACCGTACACAATCGAGGGAGGGTTTGTACTCATCAACCATGTAAGGTGTTTGTATTTTGCCCCCAAGGATGATAGGGTGTGACCATCATCAACCATGTGAAGGGTTTGTACCATACCACCTAGGATAATTGGGGTGTGACCATCATCAACCGAGATGGTGGTTTGTACTCATCAACTATGTGAGGGGTTTGTGCTTAGCCACCTAGGATTATGGGGTGTGATCATCATCAACCATGTGAGAGGTTTCTACCACACCACCTAGGATGATAGGGTGTGACCATTATCAACCAACCAAGGTTGAGAATCTAGCTTGGTCTATTCTACACATATGAATCCTATATGAGATTCAGTTATTTAAGCATGTTTTACTTTAGTATTGATCATACATGTCATATTGTTATATTATGCCTATTGCTTATTGTTATGCATCTAGATTATTATGCTTATCTCTTGTTGCATTGCATCCTACATACTTAGGACATTTAAATATACTAATGCATATTTTGGCCTACATGATATCACCATGTAGGAACTGAAGACCATATTGATCATTCTCCTTATGCACGTGGCTGGTTTGGTGGTATTCAAGCTAATTGGTGAGCCCTCCACTTTGGGGACCTAACCTATTCTCTATTAATATGTATTGAGACTCTCTTTTCATGTTCTATTTGACTATGAGGGTGAGCCCGGTTATTTTGTGTTGCCCTCTGCTCTTATCTATGCAGTAGAGTTGTTTGTTGGACATGTTAAGTATCTATGATATAAGTTTAACTCTTGTCTTTTGA
>JAOTQR010084561.1:22530-36901 GCA_025774065.1 Solanum ossicruentum
TGCTCTTATCTATGCAGTAGAGTTGTTTGTTGGACATGTTAAGTATCTATGATATAAGTTTAACTCTTGTCTTTTGATGTGCAAGCTTTTCCCTTAGCTATGTTTCCCTATTGTTTAATCTTTGAATGCTTGACTTATTGCTTCTGATAACAAGGATGTGTAATGATGCTTTATGAGACTTGCTTGGGGTCCCTTTGGGTTCCTCTTGCGCCCTACCACGTCTAAGCCCTAGGCTTGGGTCGTGAAAAACATGGTACCAGAGCACTAGGTTGTTATATCCTTGGTTTTCAACACACCGTGTCGATTAGAGTCTTATTCATGATTGCGTTGTGAACCACAACTATGAGTAGGAGGCTGTGAGGCATTCTATTAAATGTTTCACTTCTTCATGATCCATGTCGTGTGACAAAGTTAGATCCCCTAGGGCTTATTTATATTTTAGGATACGTCTCATACTACTCAAGATGGTGATATATCAAATGCAGAGGTTCGAAATGCTCTATAGGTAATGGTCAAAGCGGTGACAATATTGGCAACTCAACTCAACCATCAGGTGGGTGCTCCCGAGACCTCTAGTGGTAAAAGGAGAGGTAGTGAGGCTAAAAAGGCCCGTAATATAGGTAAGTTCCAAAGTCTCAAGGGTAAAATTGATGCCATGTGTCTAACATGTGGTAAGGTTCATAGAGGCGCATGTTGGAAGGTTACCAACACTTGTTTTAGTTGTAGGGAAGTGGAGCATAAGAGGAAGGATTACCCCCGTTGTCACGATAAGTGTAAAGAAGGTGATGGTAGGATGACTAATCCCAAGTGTCAAAGGTGTGGGAAGTATCATGATGGCCCATGCTTGAGGAAGAACAATGCTTGTTATGGGTGTAGTAAAGTGGGTCACAAGCTAAAGGATTGTCCGTATGTTCGACGGAAGCATAAGGGTGGCCGACTTTAGCTCAAGGTGGTTGTGTTGATCAAGTGACTTAAGGAGGGGATGAGATGCCCAACACTGCTACTGGTAAGTTGAAGTGTTTTTGGCTTTGTTGTGCATGTATTGCTAGGCCACTATTTCTTCTCTATCCTTTTTAATTGCAAGTGGGGTTTCTTGTGTGCCCAAGTTGTTGTGTGGTCCTTTGGTGTCCATTCTTTTGTTGGGTGTATTATAGCTAGAAGGTTTATAGGTGTTGATCCAGGTTTGCATTATATTAGGTCTTGCTTTGTGGTTTGTTGGAGTTGGCAAGTTTGGATGTGATTATAGGGATTGAATGGTTGTATGTATGTTGTGTCTTCATGGATGGTAGAACCCATAGAGGTAGCCTTGAATCCTTAATGAGTCCGTCTTTGAGTGGGAGGTTGTTAAATAGTAGCAAGGGAGGTAGGTCCATTTCATGACCTAATGTACAATTGATCTCTAAGGGGTTACATTTGCCATCTTGTGAGAAATGGAGGTGCTGAACTTAAGTTGTTTTGTCTAAAGAATTGTTGGTGGTGGTGGATGAGGCTTTGAATGTCCTTTCCGATATTTTGAATTTTGAGTAGTGTCCTTTGGTTTGACTAGTACACCAGTTCTGCCTATAAGTCTCATAAGTAAGATCTCTAGTCCTTACCCTAACAGGTTTATGGTGGTTTCGGGGATGATAATCTTGTTCGTTCCCTAATGAGATAGTGCATGTGAATCATTTGAGGGTAGTATTACAAGTTTAAGGAAGAATATTGGGTGCTAGTAGGAGAGATGGGAATTTTGGTGGTAAGAGGTTGCCTTTCTAGGTTGCATGGTGCCCGGTGATGGTATTAAGGTGGACTTTAGTAAGATAAAGGTGATTAGGTGTTAGCCTATACCTTGGCTTCCTTGGGTATTAGGAGACCCAAAATTATTTTCAATAAAATCTACATGGATTTTAGTGATTTTAATTTGGGATTTATATATTATGATTCCTAAAATTCTATTAATGCATGGGTAGTGTTTATTTGATGAATTTAATGTGATTTAAACCATTATATGAGGATTTACTTTGGGTTTATGAAGTTATAGGTATGCAACTTCCCCTTTTGAAATTATTTATGCATGAGAGATTACACTATGGATTTAAATATGGAATTAATTATGTTTTTGCTTCAACTTCATATTATAAATATTGTTTCTTAAATGGATTCTTAATTACCCATGTTATTTCGTCATTGTTCATAGCATATGCATTCATGTACATAAACTATTTTGAAAAAATTATGTTATTGGTAAGGCCAATTTTGTTTTATTTTATGATTTTGATAAAAGCTTAGTTATGACAATATTGTGATCACATATATGTCTTTGATTTTGGAACTTTAAGCATTTTGGGTGCTTGCACCATTTTGTATATGAATGGGTTGTTCCTATGCATGAGTATTATGACTATGAAATTATGATTTTGGTATTTGAACCTACATATGAATTATTATAAATGGTGTTTGTCTTTTAAGCCTAATTGTGCATTAAACTGTTTTGGAAAATGACTATTGCCTCTTTCAATGTATGTACATGCATATTATTAGTATTCTTGTGGGATGATGACTTAGCTTGTTGTGTTGAGGGTCTTGGGGTAGTTTGGGCTACTTGCATAGCATGTGTCTAATAAGTGTAGAACCCGTAAGGTTGTAATATGAGGGGTAAGGATGGTCGAGCTATTTAATCAACTACGATGGCTTAGTCACTTCTCTAAGATTGATCTTTGGTTCGGCTTTTGTCCCCAAGTGTGGATGAGGTTAGGTGATATCCCTAAATGTCCTTTCTAGACTAGGAATGAGCATTTTGAATATTGGTGGAGTTGTTTGGTTGGCTTATGCATCAGTTATGTTTATGAGTTTCATGAATAGGGTCTTAAATCTCTACCTTGATATATTTGTGGTGGTCTCTAGTGATGAGGCATTATTTGTTTAGATTTTGTAAATTATTTGGGGGTAGTGTTGCAAGTCTTGGATAATGAGGGGATTGGTTGCTAAATATGATTGGTATGAGTTGAGGAGAATAAGAAGGTTGTTAGAACTCTTTAGGGATTATGGTATGAGTGTGCATTGGTATTTCTGGTAAGGCTAGTGTTTTGGTTGGCTCTACATAGCCTAATATGTGCGGATAATGGTGGTAAGGAGATGCCAGTAGAGTCCCTTGGTTGGCTAGATAGGGAGTTAGGATGAAGGAAGTTGAGAATGGTAGTATAGTGTTCTTGATGGTTCCAAATCTTCTTGAGTTAAGAGAACTAGATTAGGTAAGGCCTTGATTTCTGCCTTATTAAAGTTGGAAATTTTGGGCAAGAGAATGCTAAAGTGGAGGTTGTCTTCCAAGGGGTGATTGTAGTTGTGGTAGCACATGGGTCAGGTGTATTTAAGATTTACATATTTGAGTTGAGGATTGTGAGTCCTTATATAGCGTAGAGGGAGGTTGGTAAGGTTGCATAAGTTTAGGAATTTCCTATGTTAGTGGTATGATTTATCCGGTTTGGCATGTTTCTTGGTTGAGGGGATATGTTGGTGACCCTAGTACTATAGAACTCTTTGAAGTTATGGGTGAGGTGGAGGATAAGTTTGATTAGAAGGAGGTTTCGGTGGAGGTGTTTGATGGATGAGTGGAGAAATCAATTGATTGATAATGATGTAGTGTTCGTCAAGGCCCTTTAGAAGAGTTGTCTATTCGTATGTGTTTCTTGGAGGACCAATGCGGACATGGAGAAGCGATATCTATCTCTCTTTCACTCTATTCAAGCTAATAATGACATGCGAAGTCATTTCTATGATTTCAAGCCCTATGTTTCAGCCCCTATGTCATTCATGTTCACTCATGTTTAAGTGGGCAAGTTTATGATGATTTTACACTTATGTTGAGATTTTGAAAATAGTGTGTTTAATGTAATGTTGCATTCTTGTTGAGGATGATTTGTTGATAGTCACTCTTTTCTTGTACATCCCTTCTACATTTGGGGACGAATGTTCCCAAGGGGGAGATATTGTAACAACCCAAAAAAAGTGCCCGAAAATGTGCCTTGTAAGTACTCAGAATCGTGATTTCCATATATCAAAAAAATCATTTGTTATTTCAAAAATCCGACTTAATATTCTTTTTCAGGGGGTCAAATTGAGTGGTAAATGGTTCTAACACAAAGTTTAGAGCAACCATATCAAAATCCAAAAATCGTAAAAGACGCAATTTAGGAGG
The DNA here is from genome assembly GCA_025774065.1 of Solanum ossicruentum. Taxonomy (NCBI): domain Eukaryota; kingdom Viridiplantae; phylum Streptophyta; class Magnoliopsida; order Solanales; family Solanaceae; genus Solanum; species Solanum ossicruentum. Next base: position 26,705 of record JAOTQR010084561.1, read on the forward strand.
GTCAAATTTGAAGGGGCATATCTCTTAGCACACAAAGCACTAGGTGGCCCATGACCCACCAAATTAATTACCTTTGAATTAGTTTTCCAACGCACTTGATTTCACCTCATCTCGAGTTTGGATAAAGAATTTATGCCCATTTTGGTAGAACTCGTTTGTTCAGAAAATGTAGATTCCAGTGGGTTTTTTGTGTCGCCTCCGTGGTGCGCCCCTGTTGTTTTGTGTGCTTGTTTTAATTTTTTTGGTCAAAGATTTGTAAGTCTTGGGCCTAAGGGTTCCCACACTTGAAAATACATATACTTACCCTTATTTCACCCTCATATCATCCTTAACATTCCCCAATATCCTCTCAAATACTTAGACTCATATTTCTCCCTAAATTCAAGTACCAAAACTCAAGACCAATCTTAAGGATTTCTTCAAGGATTTCATTCAAGCTTCAAGTCTCCATCTTCAATCCCTTTCAAGTGTTCTACAAAGCTAAGGTATGTGGTGTTGAACCATTGGGTCCTTTCACCCATAGTGCCTAAGCCTCCTTTTTACTAATATTGCATGATTTAAAGTTGATTTACATATGGATCTTGTATATTGAGAAATTTACTACACAGTGATTTTAGTTCATGAAAGTATAGTTGTTTTAGCATGTTTTGAGCTCTAAATCTTTGATCTAATATAGGATTTGATGAGGGGTTTTGATGTGAATGTCTTTGGGATGTTGCAAGGTGTTGATTGATGGTTTTACTAAAGATTTTCTTGCATGATTTCATCTCTAAATTTCATGGTCTTTTACCCCCATTACGCCCTCCTAAGTATTTGATAAAATATCTAGCTAGGGTTTCTTATGGAAATGAAGGTCCAAAGCTTGAGATATGATATTAATGACTATATGATGATGAAGTGATCTTATGAACATGATGAATTTTACATAAAGTGTTGCATTAGACCATACTCAACCGAGGTGGGGGTTTGTACTCATCAACCATATGAGGGGTTTGTACTTCGCCACCTATAATGATGGGGTGCGACCATCTTTAATCATGTGAAGGGTTTGTACCACACCACATAGGATGATTGGGGTATGACCATCATCAATTGAGTTGGGGATTTGTACTCATCAACCATGTGAGGAGTTTGTGCTTCGCCACCTAGAATGATGAGTGTGACCATCATCAACCATGTGAGAGGTTTGTACCTCACCACCTAGGATGATGGGGTGTGACCATCATCAACTAACCAAGGTTGGATATCTATCTCGGTCTATTCTACACATATGATATCCTATATGAGCATAAGTTATTTAAGCATATTTTACTTAAGCATTGATCATACATGTCATATTGTTATATTATGCCTATTGCCTATTGTTATGCATTTCAATTATGATGCCTATCTATTGTTGCATTGCATCCTACATACTTAGGAAATTCAAACGTACTAACACATACTCTTGCCTACATGATATCAATATGCAGGAACCAAAGACCAAGTTGATCATCCTCCTTCTTCACGTGGCTAGTTCAATGCTATTCAAGCTAGTTGGTGAGTCCTCTACTTTAAGGACCTAGTCTATGCTGTCTTAACATGTATTGAGATTCTTTTTATATTCTACTTGACTTTAAGGGTGATCCCGGTCACTTGATCTTGGCCCCCGCTCTTATCTATGTAGTAGAGGTGTTTGTAAAACATGTATAGTATCTATGATTTAAGTTTAACTCTTATCTTTTGACCATGATATTGTGTAAGCTTTTCCCTTATCCCCGTTTCCCCACATTCTTTAATCTTTGAATGCTTGATTTATTGCTTCCATGACAAAGGATGTGTAATGATGATTTATGAGGCTTGCTTGGGGTCCCTTTGGGTTCCCCTTGCGCGTTGTCACGTCTAGGCCCTAGGCTTGGGTCATGACAGAGGAAGGTATCCTCAAACTCAGCTGAAATCACAGGCTCAACATCCTTGACATGACTCTCCTATCGCTGGTCATACCATATATTTTCTACATCCTTAAATTGATAGGAAACCAACTCAGCACCCTCAACCTTAGTAGAATGCATCGCCTTCAAAATCTTCCATATCACATGAATGAATCTTTAAGGATCTTCATCAACCTTTGAACCTATGAAAATTGGAAAATTTGTCGTCAAAATATCTCAACTCTTGGTGGAAGTAAATAGTTCTTGGGAGCTATTTCTATGAATTGATGATCACTGGATTCCATTCTGAGTGGCATTAACTGAGGCAACATGGAGATAGCTCCTTTGAACTTGGCCTTAGAAGTAGGAGCAAGTTAGGTGTAATGACCTGGACATTATACAACTTCATTGGAGCTCGAGATTTTTGTTTTTTGCAAAAGTTGGACCAAGTGTCACCTCAAAGGAGACTACACGGTTCGACACCACACAACTTGTATGGCCTCCAGTGGTATGATACTTTGCCTTAATTTTTGGTTGTGTGACCTTAGAATGGAGTATCGAGCTAAGACACATTACATTTGGACCCCACATGAGCCGTGAGACACTTCATGGATCGTGTGATGGCCTTGAGCTTGGAACACCAATGTTTGGAGCTAAGTAGTGGGACACGACCACTTCACAGGGACCATGTAAAGGCACATCGGTCGTATGACCAACTATATAGCCTCCAAGGAGGAAACTTTTCTATGTATAGCTTCATTCTTGGCATAAGAGATTTTATTTTGTCTAAGGGAGGTGCTATAGGCAGTGTCATGGACCGTGTGACACCACATGACCCATGTGACCCTTCCACGTAGGAGATGCTTTCGTCAAAAAAATTCTAAGTAAGGGATCTTCAAGCTCAAGCTAAATTCACTCTCAAGCCTTCAGTTCAAGTTTATTTATGTTGTTTAAGGCTATCATGGGTCTCCTTTATCAAGCCAAGTTTAAAGGAATTCCATTGGCTAAGTTTTACACAAGTACCGAGAAAAGGGTCAACTTTAAAGGGGCATGTCTCTTAGCACAAAAAAAATTGGTGTCCCACCACCTAGAAAATTAAATCACATTGAATTAGTTTTCCAAATGCACTTGGTTTCACCTCATTTAGAGTTTGTACAAAGAAGTTATGCCCGTTTTCATAAAGCCCGTCTGTGCAGCGTTTTCTAAAAAGTACCTATTGTTGCTATACGGGTCGGTTTCATGGTCTGTGAAACCTTGTACAGACCGTGAGACCTCCTCATGGACCTCTAGCATGGAATATGAATTTTGATTTTGATTCATTAATGGGTTTTTGTAATTGTGGATTCTTCTGAAGGTCTTTTATGACTTCGTATGCTATCTAAAGACTTCCTAAAGACCTAACCTATTCTTCTCTTTCAAATTTCATCCTTACACATAGAAAATTCTCTCAAAGACACTCTTATGAATTCTAGTGGGGATTTCAACTTAAGAAGCAAGAAAGCTCATCTATTCTTCAAATTTCTCTTGGTTTTCTTCATCTTTGTGAAGTTATGTGGGTTTGATCTTTGGTTCCTTCCAACCAAAGAGACTCAAACCTTTTCAATCAAATTTCATGAATTTAAGTTCTTTTTTGAATATGGGTTGTCACTTTTTGGATTTATTAAATTAAATTTATGTATATGCTATACATTTGTGATGATTTTAAGTTATTTTAAACCCTATTATGATGATTTACATTGAAGATCTGAAGTTATGAATACGCATGTCCCTTTTTAAGGCTTGTTTATGCATAAGTGATTATATTATGATTTTAAATTTGGATTAGTTATGTTTTCACTTGAATCTCATATTATATTGATGATTTTAGATTGAATTTTAATTACCCATGCCTTCCTTACATCAATCATGCAATTTACATTCATGACATTGGATGATTATGGAAACTATGAAGTGAGTTAAGCACAATTATGTTCTATGATATGATTTTGATAAGATATGGGTTATGACAAGAATTTGATCATATACATATCATAGATTATGGCTCTTTGTGCATTTTGGGTGCTTACACCATCTTGTATATATGAAAGGGCTATACCTGTGCATGGGTATTATGACTATGAACTATGATTGTGGCATTTGAGCCAAAGTATGAATTATGATGAATGATGTTTGGCTTTTAAGCCTAAGAATGTATTGAAATGGTTTTGAAAATGTCAAATGTCTCTTTGGAAAACATGTATATATATATATATATATATATATATATATACGTGTATGAATTCTTGTGGGATGACGACTTAGCATCGATGGATTGGGGGGCGTTAGGGCTATCCCCAAGTGCTCTCTCCCTTTCTTTGAACTATATGCCAGCATAGGAATGGTAGTCATCACAAAAATGATCGGGTCGTAAGGGATGGCTATTCATTTATGATATGATATGATATGACATGTTTTGATAAGAAAATCCTTCCAAAATGATCGGGTCATAAGGAACGTGGCCACCACATACGAAATGACCGGGTCATAAGGTGTGGTGTAGATTACCTTTGGCAAGTAAACTTCTCTCAACCGATGGGAGGTCAACATTGGGAAAATTCATGTAATAGCTCGCACGAGTTTGAGATGTTAGTTATGGTCACATCCCCACTATATATGAGCATTGATTTTCATGCATCATTAGTTTCATGGCATATTGAACACTACTCTCTTGATATGTAATCTTTCCTATATTATGTGCCCTTTTCATCTAACATTTAAGTGAATGTTTGGTAAGTTACATGCACTGCATCTCGCATATATAGTACTTTGAAACATACTAACACATACTTTTTCCTACATGATATCACTATGTAGGTACTGAGGAGCCTATCTATCCACCATGTGACGTTTAGCTTGGATCTCAAGCTTTGCTAGTTGTGGTGAATCCTATCTTGCGAGGACGATCTACTATCCTTCTACTTATGTTGCCTTTTATCTCTTTTATGTACATTGACAGTGAGCTTGGGACATGTCTTTACCCCCGACCTATCTTATGTTAGTGGTATTGTTAGACACCTTGTAAACTCCTTTATGTTATATCTTAAAGGATATGGCTTGGTTACCTATTGGCAATCATTGTGTGATTTTGTTATAAGACTTATGGTTTGATTATATGATATGATGGAAATATCCTAAGTCCCGAATTTCCCCCATAGCGTGAGTTCTACTTACCCGCCCCTTAGTATCTATGTACTACGTGTTATGTAAACTCATGAAAATCCATTTCCTCATGATATCCCCATAGCGTGAGTCCTACTTTCCCGTCCCTTAGAACTATGCATTTACTTTTGAATACGCTTCCAAGCCGACAATGTGAATTTTGTTACTTTGAGGCTTATTTGGGACTCTTGGGTTCCCATTTGTCGTGTCACACCTAGAATCTAGGTCTGGGTCGTGAGATTAGGTAGGCTAAGGAGGCATCAAATAAAGAGCTTCAATAGACCATGCGGGATGGCCACTAGTCGTCATCCTTTATTATGAATGCATCTTGAACTGTGGCATCCCGTGTTCGCAAAATTGCTCTGGATGGTGGTGTGCTTAAGAGACATTATCTACAATGCGTAAATTTATGAAGAATTTTTGTAGAGTTAAACTCAATCAGACAAACTCAGAGCACAACGAAGTGAAATAATTCCCCAATGTCTCATTGCATCCTCATTATGAGTGTGGTGCACAACACACTCATAAGTAAGACTTGACTAAACATGGCTTTATAGCCACCCTAGGACTCTTGACTTTTATGCTATAATGCCATGTTTGTCTTGCCTCAAGAGGGCACCCCAGGCACAATTGACACTTGGAAACCATTGTTGATCTTCGAGAGAATCACTTGATCTCATCACTCATTCGTCAATCAGTGAAAGACTTAAATGAAAATAGACAATAACTATGAGGGCTCTCTGCATCAACATCATAGGAAGAAATAATCATTAAGAAACAATAACTTAATGAAAAGTTTAATCATAACTCTATATCAAATGAAAAGTCTCTATATAAAAATGTTATACATCATATGGCTATCCATGAAGCCTCTAATACTATATGGTGGTGCCCGTGACATGTCCCTAAGTGTAAGGAGGTCTCACTACAGCTTTGGGAATGCTCGAAATCTTCAATGGGTCACCTATTGAGGATATCTAACATTTGTGTCTGCATCATGAAAAGATACAGTGCTCAGTGGTATCAATACGTGGAATGTATGTTATGTTAAATGATGAGAAAGTGAGGACATACATCAAAAAGTCTACTAAGGAGCCTTATCATCAACTCAACTTAGAAGACTCAAGGTAGAACTCTACTCAACATCAATATGATATGCAAGGTTGAAAATAAGAATGCTTTCATCAGTTAAAAATATGAATATGCAACATTATGAAAGATAGTATTTTTTTCTGATTAGTGAGTTCTCTAACTAACAACTATCACTTATGAGCTAGTGATGATACAATGAAGTGATGTCGTTGCCACCTATATCCATTACCTTGTTGGGTAAAGGACATCAACATCAATGCATCCAAATATCAAAGTCCTCTTTTGGGACAAGAGGGGCTAGACCTCTATCCTACTCTGACTACGTAGATTATGGGGTTTGAGTTAGTTATACTCTTACCCAAATCAATTCTTAATACTACTTCTAAAATATGTGCTCATATTAATATCATCATCTAGTCTCATTGGACTTTAATTTAAACATCATCATCATCTTTCATTAATCGTTATATTTTAAAACACCATTTACATCATCTTTAAAATGTCTTTCTCAGAACATCATTTATCTCAGTACTCAATTTACATTAAACTCATTAAAAAAAAAGGAATATTTCAATCGAAAAGGATTCTTTATTTATTGCATGAAAAATCATTTATCTCAGCATCTACGTATGCATGATCATCTACATAGCTTACTTAGAGATGTACAAATATAAATTGAAGCTAGTTGTAGGGTTAGGTTGTATAAAATATTCAAATGATGTAGATGAGACAAAATGAATCTTAAAAATTGACTCGTGGATCATGGTGATTGATTATGTGGAAGTTAGTTCGAAAGAATGTTGGGTGTGAGAAAAAGTTTGCATATTTGGAAATCTACATACAAGGTATAGAATCTCTTAATGGTGTGAGACCTTTTGAAAAAAATAATGCAAATTTGACTAAAACGCATAATTGCATCATATTAAAAGTATCTTTGGGTTGATTTATCCAAAAAAAATAAATGAGGCCTAAATCCAAAATCATTAACCGTTACTTGAAGCCATGTAATTTGTCATCTAAATTGTTGAAATATTAATATTATTGGCATGTGTGAAAGAATCCTTAGCAAAATAAAACTAACCTTAAGTGTTAAATGAGTTTCAAAAAGTGTAATTAATACTTGCTAAATGTAATCTCATCCTCAATAACTTTACATCATATTCAATAATAAATGTTACATTTTTTTATATTAATAGGAAATAGCTAATGACTCCAGCAATTATACAATTTGATTATTAGAGAATAAAAATTGACCATAATTCAAATTTTCTAAGAAATATTTTTTTTTATTGGTAATCACTAGTATAAAAACTCAAGCATTTGCAATATTTGTGATTTTAATTGACCTAAACAATGAGTAAGTTTAACATGACATAATCTATAAGTTATTTTATAACACAAGTATGGTGGATCAAACTAGAGTTGTAACTTAGGTCACTTCACCTTCTTAATGGGATAAGTTTTACTTCGCTAATATTTTCAACTAAAATAAGAAAAAAAATACATTTAAAAATTTGAGAGCGAAAAAAGGAAATTGACTAATGTAATCTTTTAAATGTGTCAATCTGGAGTGCAATACCCATAAATTTGTCATGTCAGTATTAGGTGTCCATGAGATGCATTTATATATATGGTGTCTACCTGGTCACTGAATAAGTTTAAGTGTCTAATTCATAAATTGTATCAACTTTGAAAGACTATCAAGATATTTAAATAAATTAAAATTATTTATATGTTCTACTCTAAACATCTCATAACCAAGTAAAGGATACTATGGAAAGAGGCTTTCAAGGTAAGTGAATTCTACTTTAGAGCTTTAATAACAAATATATCAAAATAGTTAATTATTCCACCAAAAAATTCAACTTTTTATATAATGAATTAGTTTCTTACATCTCCTTCTTGTTATGTTTAAAGAAGAAAGTTCTTGGACCATTGAAAGGACAAATTAATCAAATGAAAGTCCCTTTTTATGGTTTGATAGAAAAGTTTCACTGTTGCTGGGTAGATCATGAGGCAACATCCATCACTGATCAGATGGTTTATCTGTTAGAATTACATAGTTATAAAGGTGATATTCCTAGAACTTATAATCTTTTTTATTATATACAACTAAATTTTATGTGACTTTGTTTTATTATATAAAGATATAATTGAAGTGATTGTTTTTTCATTTGTGATTTTAACATCAACTATTTTTCAATTTTATTTATTTGGTAAATTTTATATTTTTCTTTTTTCTTGTTATCATAGCACTATTTCTATGCTGGTTATGTTGTTTTACAATTCATTAAATAACTTTTATGTGGTTATAACAAAATCAAACTACGATTCTTTATTTGATTAATCTAGTTTGATTTTGTTATAAGCAAGCACAAGATTATATTCCTTCGTAAAGATGTATATGTTTTTTCAATAGTGATCAATAATTCTATGTTAATTACTTGATTTTTTCAGTGTATCAAATTTTTTTTAAAAAGTACATAGTTTTATACTAATTTTAATTATTTAATCAACAGATATGTGTTTTACACTGCTAGGTCATTTTGTAGGAAAACGAAAAAGATATTCTTTATCAATTTTTGAAAGTGTATTTGATTTTTACAAATCTTTCTATCATCTTAGAAAAATAAATTCACATGGATGGTTGATGAACATGATAGAATAATGGAAGGGAAGAGAAAGAGAATGATATGATAAGAGCTGATCTGTCTATCATTGTTATTTGAGATAATATTATATCTTTTATTGAATGTAGGCAAAAAATGAGATTTAATTTTCATGAGAAAAATATTTTCCTTTCTACATTTTTTTTTGTCTTTTGTCGGATGTAGACAAAAAAAAATTAATTAACTCTTTTGTTTTTTTTTAAAATTTTATAATTTGTTAAATCATCTAAACTCTCAATACATATTTATGAAAAAGAATTACATAAAAAATTTTTATAAAAATTATCTAAAAGCACTTTATCCTGTTATCTATTTAATCTATATTCAGTGTTTATTTATTTTTGACAAGTCATAGATAAATTGGCATAGTTTTTAGAAATATATTCCTACACGATCTTCTCTATTCTATATTAATCAAGTTATATACCCTAAAATAACACAAATTTTTATGTTAACCATCTAATTAAGATTGCACACATTCATAATGTACGTTGATTAATATGTGTTACTTCATATACTAAGTGCAAAAATATAACACGTATATTCATAATAGAATTTGAATGAGTAAAAAAAACTTTGTGTAAAATATTATATTCATGTTCTTCACTAATTTCTAAGAGCATGGATACATACAATTACAACAGTTATGGCTTCTGCTGTAATGTAAATGCTTATCAAAGAAAAGAAACGGTTTGATGTTATGATAATCAATGTCAATATACAGGATTCATATTGTTTTGAACACTTGGCACAAGTTATGGACTTGAATATAATCTCACTATGTAAGTGTTTATAATTCTATCTTTCACTTTCTATTATAGGAGTTAAAGTCAGTTATTTTAATTATACACAATAAAAAATTGTTAGCTACAAAATTTATCTCAATCTATTGTTAAATAGTATGTAGCTAAACCAATTTTGTATAATTCACATGTCAAGATTCGGACCAAGGGCCAAGACGTGACACGGCGAATGGAAACCAAAGAGTCCCCAGACAAGCCTCAAGATACCAAAACTCGCATCATCGGTTCGAAAGCGCATTCGACAATCAACACATAGTTCTAAGGAACGGGAAAATAGGACTTACACTATGGGGGCATCATATGAAAAGGGATTAACATGAGTTCACATAGCACATAACACATAAATACTAAGAGGCGGATACGTAGGACTCACACTATGGGGGTGATTCGGGACTTAGGATCTTTCCATCAAATATATGATCAAATGACATAATAATAGTCAAAGATAACTGTCACGACCCGACCCCGGGCCGTGACTAGTGCCGATTAGGCACCAATCCAAATACTAACCACAATTATCACATT
>JAOTQR010084567.1:0-36895 GCA_025774065.1 Solanum ossicruentum
GCAGAAAAATGCAGTTTCAAGGAGGGCTTTAGTGACTATTTTCCTAAAATTTCATACCAAAGCCCCCTGAGCCTTCGTTACAAACCTAAAAAGTCCTAAAGTGATCCTCGTCGAGTCAGTTGAAGGTCTGAGTCACGAGTATAGGGGTAAGCCTATGGTATTAGTCATTATGCATGAATATCTTTTGTGAGAGTGAGTGTTTTTGCACAGTCCCAAGCTTAAACATGAAATCATCATTGAGTGTCAAATATGCGACTTCTTTTTATGAGGGCACTTGCATTACATTGTTAGCATTTGACTTGTTCAGTGATTATGGACTATTGATAGCCCCTTGCTTGTCATAGTTATGTTGTCACATTTAGCTGTTTGCATTGGTTTGCCAAATAACTATCTGGTCATATTTTGAAAAGCTGGTGTGGGTATCTGAGTTTGAGATATATGTGATTTATGCCATTGAGTTGAGTCTGTGTGTTATTGTGTTGTCTATATAGATTGAGTCATCGCTTGAGGACTAGCAATACTTTTAAGTTAAGAGTGTTGATGTGCTGTCAAAATACAAAACTTTTGATGCTTAAAACATAAGATTTTGTATGTTCTCAATGCGATATTTGTTGGTTTTATGTGTTTTTGTGTTTAGATTTGTAGGATTATAAGTTGGCCATGAGTTGGGGCAAAATTGTAGAAGTTGCTATTTTTTTATGATTTACGAGACCCTTTACGGATTGTAAAGCATTTATAAGTCATAGATGGGGTCTCATGACAAATTCCAATGAGAGATGATTTCTGAAGATCATCTCAATGAGACATACATACGAGTCATAAAGCATTCTACGAGTCATATAGATAGGTTTTGTGAAGACTTCCAATAAGGAACAATTTGATGAAGTTAAAGGCTACGAGCATGCAGTATGAGTCATAGATCTGTTTATGAGTTGTGAAGTTATGTCATAGAAGAGAAGTCCAAAATCCTAGTAGCTGATTACGAGACCCCGACTGCGAGCCGTAAATCACACTACATGTTGTACAGAGTTTTCGTGGAGTTTGGCAGACCAATTTTTCTGATTTATTTAGGACTTAATTGTAATTACTATAATAAGTAATTTTAGGTTATTTTTCAGAGGAGGACGTCATTATCATAATTTTTTAGGGTTTGTACTTGGAGAACTCAATACTTGGGAAAGAAGATTGTGAGAAAACACTTGTGGGTAAATTTAATCTTCAATCTTGTAATTCTCATCAATCTTGGATTTGCTTGATTTCAATTCAATTATGTAAGTGTTTAATTGTATTTCTCAATTTATAATTTCTTTATATACACATAGCATGAGTAGCTAAATCCACAACTAGGGTCGTGGGAACCATGAAGAACTAACAAAGTAAACTCGGAAAGTTTACAATTCTTGGATTGGGTATATGCATGTATTAATCAATTCTCTTCATTTTGCATATTTTCTAGTGGTGGATAACATTAGAACTCTCTTAGAGTTATTAACTGGACCAAGGTATATTGAATAGGAAAAAAAATTGATTAACATAATTTAATTGATGTGTTCTCGTCTAATCAACCGAATTGGACCAAGGAGAGGTTCTACCGTGACTTATAGGTAATGGTTAGTATTGCAGACTATGGAGATAGACCAAGTCGCATAGTGAAATTCGCCTCTCACCTTTGACCAAAGGGCTTAGGAACTTAAATTACCATCCTACATGCTATACACTAGATAAGAATTGGGTTATCTAATGACACTAAGTTGGGGAACATAATAACCTAGTTGCTCTCTATTATTGGTTGTCTTTTGTGATAGTTAGTTTAGTTTATTTTCTTATTGAATATTGCAAACCCCCTCCCTTCGGGGAATTGAGTTGTTGGACCACTTGGATTGCTTATTGGTTAATTTGTCTTGAGTCTACGTATTCCCTGTGGGTTCGACCCTAACATTGGTTAGATTTTATATCTTAACAATGACAACTTTATCCTTTAAAAGAAAGTGTAACTTGGGCGACATCAGCGGCTTCCATGACGGGGCTTAGAGTCAACAGTAGCTGACTCACAAGATCCATATCAGGTCCTCCTTTTTGCTGGAGACTCAATTGAGAACTAACATAGATAGCTTGTAGGAGCTTTTATTTATTTTGCTAGTAGTGTAGATCTCTGTGTAAATTATTGATTCCCGTGCTCCTCTTGTTTGTTTTTACTTCATATATGGTCTCCTTGATGTTTTTTTTGGCCTTGTGCATATTTGGAGTAAATAATTTAGGCCCTACCTATGTTTAATACCTTTTCGAATTGTACCAAGAGATCCTAAAACTTATGAAATTGTAATCTCCTCTCTTTATCGAATGCATGATTAGCAAGACTATCGGCCAAGTAGTTGGCTTCTCTATAAAATATGTTTTATTTCTGCATGAATGTTTGTCATATGTTACCTGATCTCCTCCACTTGTTCCCTTAATTGCCATGATATTTTCCAGACATCAGTAATGATTTTTTATAGGCTAAGTGAGTCAGTTTTAATAATAACATTGCCAATACTCTTAGCTATACAATATCTCAAACCCCAAAGCACAATAAGTTTTTTAGCTTCCATGATTGATGTGACTCCAATTTCTTGTGCCTTTGTAAATATTAGGTCCCTTCTATGATCCCTAATGCAATAAACATAAGTACTTCTGCCTGGGTTGCCTCTACAGGCCCCGTCAATATTATATTTTATCCAGTTATCCCTGCGAAGCTCCCATTTGCCTGGATAGTGATACAATCTAGGCTTGTAAGCATCTAGAGTAATAACCATGTTCCTCTGGTCTTTAGTAACTCCTACCTATGGGAATTCACTCTTCACAACATAGTACAACATCTACTGGCATTGATAGACTGTTCGAATTGAATGTCCTTACCATACCTTCTAGCATTTCTTCTTTTCCATAGCATCCAATAGGATAATCATAGGAACAATTTTGAGGATCTGCCGTAGCTTCCCATTTGCTTGCTTATGCCACCATTTTGTGAGTTGATACTGCAAATGATGATCATCCATGCATATACCTTCACAAGTAGCAAAGTGGCTCCATAGCTTTAAGGATATGAGGGTTGTTAGAAAAAGGTGTTCCATAGTTTCCACTCCTCCCCCTTCATAACAATAACACCTTAAGGAAAGATAAATCCTCATTCTCTTAATATTTTCATAAGTGATTACTATTCTTTTCCACACCCTCCATTGAAAAAAATATATTTTAAAGGGAACATCTTTCACCCAAATGTAATTCATCCACCAAATTTTCATTTTCCTTCATCTAATGCTTTCAAAAGTTGATTTAGTATAAAATTGCCCAATAGAATGAGGCATTCACCAGGGATAACTTCCATCCTCCTGTAATTTTGGGATAATATTTGTGATGATATGAATCACCATTGTCTCTGATAACCTGCCTCTATCCCATTCACCCTCAGTGATGAACTCTTTAAATTCTAATTTAGCATCACATCCCAGATTTTCAAGAAAGTATAGAGGACCCAGCTCTGTCCAATTATCAAATTAAAAACTCAAAGTTCCTGACTTAAACTACCATTAGGTATCATGCTCCACCTCCTCTCTAGTCTCTACCATTTTCCTCTATATGGAGGATCCTCTCCTACTCAAACCAATGGTTGGGTAAATTTTTTTTGCAATACTTATTCCATATGTAGGTGCCTCACATGGAATCCACTAAAATTCTGAACCTCCACTATAGATTTGCAAAAAGGGCTTTTGAAATATCATGTAGAGATTTAAAGCTAAGTCTATCTTCTATGCACGGATAGCATTGGTCTTGCCATTTCGCCCAATGTTTTCCTTTCTCTCCTCTAGCTTTGCTCCAAAAGAATGCTGTAAAAATTTTATAAATATGCTCCAAGACCTTTTTAGGAGGGTTCACTATAGAGAGTAGGTATATGGGGATAGAGTTAAGGACATCATTTTTCAGCACCTGCCTACCTCCATATGACAGAAACCTGTTGTGCCAAGATCTGATTCTGTTGGTAATTTTTCTCAATAGTTCCTCAAACATTGAACCATTTCTCCTTCTATAAGACACTAGGCATCCAAGATAAATGAAAGAGAAATTCCCAATCCTTATGCCAGTTAGTTTCCTTAATCTGATGGTAAGAGCAAGAGGGCTATTCTCATGAACATTGAGAAGCTCTTGTTATTATTGACCATCTGCCCAGACACCTTCTCATATTTGCTGATGACTTACATCATTCTAACGATTAAGCACTTGTCCCTAGATCCAAAGAGGATCATGTCATCAACATAGGCTAGATAATTGACATTAGGACTTCATTTGGACAAGCCATATCCAATATGCCTACTATCCTTGAATAGGTTATTAAGCCCCCTAGACAGAACATCAGGACCAATTATAAATACTGTAGGGGAAAGTGGATCACCTTGCTTGACACATTTGGTGGATTCAAAGAACCCATGGGCTTTCCTATTTATCAAAATAGAGTACCAGCTATTGCTAAGCAACCTCCATATAATATCAATCACAATTTCTGAGAAACCAAACTTTTTGAGGATTTTAGTAAGAAAAACCCAGGACACTCTTTCATAAGCCTTTGTTATATCCAGTTTAACTACTATATTGTGTTGTTTGTTTCTTTTATTAATATCCCTGATTATTTCCTGAGCCAAGAGAAAATTGTCAGCGATACTTCTTCCCTTTACAAACCTAGATTGGTTATTTGAAATAATCTTAGGGATAACTTTAGACAATCTTTCCAGTATCATCCTTGAGAAAATTTTATTGACAAAATTGTATAAGCTGATAGGCCTCAAATCTCTTACGTATTTTACCTTCTCCTTTTTTCGGAATTAGAACCAGGTTAGTGTGGGTGATGAACCTGGGTAGCTGATGTGTCACGAACCCAAGCCTAGGCCTAGACGCGACACGACGAATAAGAAGTCCGAAGACAACTCAAACAAGCCTCTTAGCATATCATGTACACATCCTTGGTTGTGGAAGCAAAATAAGGCAATACCAAGATTCAAATATTTAAAAGGGAAGCGGGACTAAGGGAAGTTTTAGATAATCATAAAAGAATAAGAAGAGTCAAGCTCAAAGCATATACAACATAGTATCCAACAACATCTCTACTTTAGAATGGAGTGGGGTCCAAGATACTTCCCAAGCTCACCCTCATTTAACAAGTGCTCATCATAAAGAAAAAGAGAAGTCTCAACATAGCATGACTAACATAGATATTGTCCTCGGAGTTGAGGACTCAACTAAGTTTTCTTCAAAGAACTGAACTAGCCACGTAGAGGAGGATGATCAAAAGGAGCTTCGGTCCCTATATGGTAATATCATGGGGTTCAATGCATTAAAGACATAAGTCATAATATTCAAAAATAATCATAATCAATGGATATATAATCTCAACATGATGTGCATGATCAATGCTTGTAATAAAACATGCTTGTAAAATATTTAACTTGCATAATATACCATACATATGTGGGAAGAGACCTCAATTGATATAGACCAAGAAGCTATGACTTGGAATCCAAAGCATGACACCCCCTCGGTACAGGTGACCGGGCATGACATCTCCCAACGAAGTGTGGTCTACTTGCCAAGGAAAATCAAACATGATAATATGAACTAGATGGATCTTCTGGTATAGCAAGGGTATATAATATACTATGGTGGCACATAGTTTAGAGACTAAAGACTTTATATAACCCTTGTGTCGAGCCCCTATCTTAAGCCTCAATCGGTGCTAAGCCTAATGCAATGGAATACTTAAAATAATCATACTTTAAGCATAACATGAATAACTTGTAACAGACATGATAGCTTGACATGAGTAGCTCATTAACATGCTTTACCTCTACTAATGAGCCTAACTTGAACATGATAGTAAATAATAATCATACATGATCCCTTTCCTTTATATGGATGGCTCACAAGAGGTTAAAGTCTTGAAATAGGGCTCAACTTGGTACTTGTAAAATCATAGAAACTTTTCATAAATTCATATACATGTTTGACAGCCCTTAATCATCATGAAATCACTTGACTTGTAAATTATGTAATAGTTCATCAACAACTTGAGAATTCTTGTCATATAATTTCATCAAACACGTGGTGGGTTCATGACACTTGTTCAAAATTGGGGTCTTATGGTCTTGTCTAGCAAATTTTAACAAGGGACAATTTTGTTATTTCCTAATTTTCTAAGCATATGCAACATTATTTTAACCCCAAAATGACCCCTTTTCAGCCTTATACAATCCTAATCCACTCTATTCTCCTTCATTCAAAATATTTCTAAGTTCCAAATACTCCCAAGTTCATCAAGGCTTCCAAGAGAAGGGCCCAAGCTAGGGTTTAAGATTTTCTCACTTCCAAATCAGATTTCTTCCATTAAATCACACCAAAGTATGTGAGTTATAATTTATGGAAAGCTTTCCTCCATAAAATTCTACATTTCCTCTTCCTCATCTATTTTCTAGTCATGAAAATTTATTAAGTATTGTGAACTCTTGTATATGGTAATATTATGAAGTAATTTATGGTATCTACCTTTGTACAGTACTTTATTGCATTGAAATGTTATTTAAAATTTATAGATTTTTATGAGGGTTAAGGAAGTCCTAACTAAGCTTTACTTTGTTATGGTGGGTTACTTTGAATGATTTGAAAAGGGTCTTGTTTACTCTCTCATGTCCTAAATCTTGATTTTGCATGATTTTGAGCAAATATACATACCCACCATGTTTAACTTAAGTTGTGCACCAAGCTTATATGTTGATGAAAGCCTTATGGCAAGATATGTAAACTATGAATGATATAAATTTTGAAGGGCTATTATGCATATTATGAGATATGAGAACATTGTGAAAGTTATGAATGATGTGAAGCCCTATCTTTGATATTATGAAGCTTTGGTTATCAAAAGCTACTCTATGATGATATTATGATGATTTTCATATTTTGACTATAAGTATGATTTGAGTATTCCTTAGGATTGTGACGTAGCACCAAGAGGACCTTAGTGGATAGCCATTGTCCCTTAATTATTGCTAGCATAGGTTGGTGAATTAGCTAATGGATTATATCGCTCTACATTGCTTGATTGACCAAAAATGATGGTGTGTTCATACGACACATATTAATTAAATACCAAAAAGGGTGGTGTTCCTCTAAGGTTCTTATCATATGTTCATCGAAAAGGGTGATGTCCCCGTAAGGTGTTTATGAAGTATTTTTCAAAATGGGGGAGTTCTCATAAGGTAAATGTTTGATTTACCCTAGCAAAGTAGACCACTCCAAGTCTGGCGTGGATTAAACATTGGGATTCTATGTAGTAGATCTCTAGGTCTTACATGTCGATTATGGTCCCTTCCTATCCATGTATGACGTGTCATGTGACGTGATAATTCCTCATGCATATTTTGACTAAGGCATTGAGCATTCATGACATATTGAGCTTATATATGTTGATTATGATTATGCATATGGTTTAATTATGGCTTTTGTTCTTTGTTGAATTGCACCCCACATACTTAGTATATCCCAAGCACTAACACATAATTTTTGCCTACATGATCTAACCATGTAGGGACCAGAGCTCCTATTCACCCTCCTCCCCCACGTGGCTAAGTAGTTCGATTGAAGATTTGCTATTAGTGAGTGTTCCACATTCAAGGACAATATCCACTTATTTTTATGCTTTATTAAGACTTGTTTATTTATGGATGTTTATCTTTTGAGAGTGATCCCAGGAGATGTCTTGGCCCCCCATTCCACTCTTTGTTAGAGGTGTTGGTCGATATGGATTTTCATGCTTTGAGATTGACTCCAATAATGTCCATGTATTATCAAAAACTTCCCTTAGTCCCTTATTTGATTCTGTTTGTTAATGCTTGTTGTATTATTGAGATGAAAGACCTAAGTCGCTAATACTCCTGTAGCGTGACTCATACTTACCCGCCCCTTAGACATTATTTGCTATGTGTTCATTCTAATCCTCTTCCTTATAACTGACATCGCCCAAGTTACGCCACCTCTTTGAGGCTAAAACAATCATTGTCAAGATATATAACCTAACCAAGGTTAGGATCGAACCCACAGAGTATATGGTAGACTTAGAAGAATTCAATGCAATTTGAATTGATTAACCAACTTATCTCCTCAAAACGAGGAGGGGATCTATAATAACTATGAAAAGTAATTCTAAACTAAGACAAGTGTTAAACCAGCATGAAGAGGAACTAGAGTATTATGCTCTCCATGATTTGCTAACTCAGTATTACCAGATAAACAAATTCTTTTCCAGTGTGTGGCATGCAGAATGGTAAGTTAAGTTCAACAAACCCTTTGGCCTAGGCAAGAGGAAAATTTTACTATGCGATTTGGGACATCCTTGTAGTGTGACATTACTAACCCTTACCTATTGTTCCAGTATAACCTCCTCTTGGCCCAGTTCGATTGATTAGATGAGAAACTTCAATCAAATCCTGTTAATTAATCGCTTTTCCTATTAATTACTATCTTGTTCCAGTCAGTAACACTAGGTAGGTTTTAATGTTGGCCACCATTAGAAAGAATTCAATACGAAGAGAATTAATTTATACACGCATGCACACTTTTCAAGAATTATGAATTATTTAGTTTTACCTTCTTAGTTCTTCATGGTTCCCACAACCCTAGTTATGGATTTAGCTACTCATCATCAGTGTAAATGCAAGACTTATGAATATGGATATATAATTGAGCACTTACAAAATAGAATTAAGAACACAAAATTCAAACTCTTCAATGAGAATCACAAGATTGAAATTGAAAGATGAAATAAAGTTTTACAAGTGTTTCTCAAGCTCTATCATGTTCCTCCACTTGTTCTCTTACTTGTTGTCTACTCTTTTCTTTGAAAATAGTGCTGAAAATACAAAATAAAAATGAAATAGGATAACGGGTTCGGCAGACTCTATGCAGGTTCTATGGGTCGTATAAAATTTTACGACCCGTAAATGGGCTTTCATGGATTGCTTCTTCAAAATAGGGGGCTGACTTTGATGACACCCCTAAATGGCCCATATAAAGTTCTACTGCCCGTAGGGGGTTTCGGTTGATGACTTCTCATCAACTCCCCACTCTTTGATCCTCAGGGCATGATACCAAGTCTATGGCTCGTAAAGTCTTCTACGACTCATCTGCATGTTCGTAGATTCAACTTCAGAAAATCACCCTTTATTGGAATTTCACATGAAACCATCTTTACAGCCCGAAATAGTATGTACGGCCGATAAAGGGTCTTATGGAACCTCTGCTTCAGTAAATTCTACACACTTAGCCCAAAAATTGTACCAACCCTATAATCCTGTAAAGCAAATATAAAAACATATTAAACTTACTAAAATCACATGAGAACATACAAAATTCCAAGTTTTAAGCATCAAAAGTCCTGTATTTTGATAGCACATCAACTCCCTCAACTTAAAATTATTGTTTGTCCTCAAGCGATGGATTCAGTCTACATAAGCAACACAGTAACCCACAGACCTCAATCTAATGGAATATATCACATCAAAATCAAACACAAATACCCACACCAATTTAAAAACACATCCCTATGTAGCAAACCAACACAGATCAATGCATGTGACAATGCAACTATGACAAGCGCGGTAACTATTACAAGATACAACCACTGAATTAGTTTAATGTTAACAGTGCGATGCAAGTGCCCTCACAGAAAGAAGTCCCATATCTCACTCACAATGATATTTTCAGGTACAACCTTGGGACTATGCTAAATCACCCATAGTCACAAAAGACATTCAAATATCATGCTCAATACTATATGTTTTCCCCTATACTCATGACTACGACCTTCGCCTACTAGGATTAGGATTAGTTTAGTACTTTACTTGCTTGTAACATAGGCTCAGAAGTCTTTGGGATGATGTTGAAACATAGCGACTAAAGTCCCTACTTGTCACTACATTTTTCAACTCTTTTGCCCTACTGATCACGCTCAAATAGTACCTCTCACTTGGGGATAAAGCTATTATTGTCAAATCTAAAACCTAGCCATAGGTTAGGGTCGAATCCCAATGGAATACGGGGTTTTGTCGTATTGATTCACTAACAATCAGTTCAACCATCAAATAACTCTATTTCAATAAGGGGGGGGGAGGGTTGTAATGATATAGTAAAGTAAAACTATACTAATAAAGCAAAGAGACAATCAATTTGGAGAGCAACTTGGGAAATTGTGTTCCCCATGATTGACTAACTCAAGTACCCCAGGTAACACAACCTTAATTAATACATCGCATACAACATGGTAACTTAGGTTCTTCAAACCCTTGGCCAAAGGTGAAGGTCAAATTTTACTATGGTGCTTAGCGGACTACCATAGTGTGCCAAATGAACCAGTAACTATTGTCCCAATCAACCTATCCTTGGATGGGTTTGGTTGATTAGACGAGAGCACATCAATTAAATTATGTCACTCATTTTCTTTTCTTATTCATCACTCCCTTGATCGGGACCATGACACTAGGCGGGGTTTAATGTTAGCCACCATTAAAAAATAAACAAAATGAAGAAAAATGGATAATACATGCAAATACCCAATTCAAGAAGTGCAGATAATTCGGGTTATTAAGCTAGCTACTCCTGGTTCCCACAACCCCAAGTTGTGGGTTTAGCCACTCATGGCTTGGGAACACAAATCAATAATGAAATAAGGAGGCATAGAACATTTCTCACCAAACAAACAATGAAGAATAGGGAAACCTTTTTTGCAATTAAAATCACAAACCTGAATATTGAAATTGATTTACAAGTGATTCCAAATCTCCAAATTGAGTCTCCAAAATAAAACTCTAATTTTCTACTCTATAACCCTACAATATTCTAAGAACTATGAGCTTCTCTCTCTAAAATCTCTAAAAACTATAGAAGATACTTCTAAAATCCTAAAGTACACAATTTATACAATTTACAAAAAGGTCCTTAAAATAATTAGAAAATTATGGTCAACAGCTTCTACGGCACGTAGGGTGACCTACAAGCCGTAATCGGGCTTTTATTGTCAGCACTTGGTAGATTGGACTTGTCTGCTATGGTTCACACTATGAGTCGTAGTCTAGTCTATGACTTGTAGTACCTACTCATTGTCCATGCTTGTAGTTCTTGGTCCAATTTTCATCAACATTGTTAATCTCTACGAGGTCCCCTTCTGAAATTCGTAGTGAGGACTACGACTCGTACCTTGAGCTCATATAGCTGAACTTCAATTTTTTAGATTTTGATTTTGGAAACTGTTAATTACTACGATCATCCCCTATGACTCGTAGCTTGGGCTACTATCACGATCCAAGCCTAGGGCCTAGATGTGACACGACACATGGGGAACTGAAGGAACCCCAAAAAAGTCTCTTAACTTATCATTACACATCATCGGTTGTGTAAGTATATAAAAGGTGTGAAGAGTAAGAATATGGGCAAGGGGAATAAGGGGAAAGCATGCATAACATCATAATCAAGAGATAAAGAGTCAGAGCTCATTTCATAGGTACATAACATGTCTAACAGGAACCTCTAATACTTAGATAAAATCGGGCGCCAAGACAAAGCAACCAAGCTCACCCTCATAGTCAAAGCAGAACATAAAGAAGAGTGTCTCAATATATAATAAGAACAACATAGACTAAGGTCTTTAAAGTGGAGGACTCACCAACTAGCTTGAGTAGTATCGAACAAGCCATGTGGAGGAGGATGATCAACTTGGGCACCGATTCCTACATGGAGATATCATGTATGCAAGAGTATGCGTTAATATATTTGAATGTACCAAGTATGTAGGATACAATGCAACACGAGATAGGCATCATAGTAAAAATGCATAATAATAGGCAATAGACATCATATAACAATATGGCATGAATGACCTATGCTCAAGTAAAACATGTTTAAGTAACTCAGACTCTTATAGGATATCATATGACTAGAAGAGACCAAGCTAGATTTATAAAGTACAAACCCCTTGGCTAGTTGATGATGGTCTCACCCCATCACCCTGGTAGTGTGGTGCAAATTCTTCACATAGTTGATGATAATTTCATATTATAACCTTGGTGGCGAACTACAAACCCTTCGCATTGTTGATGAGTACAAACCCCCACCTCGGTTATCAAGGTACAAAATCCCCGATAAGGTTATCTGGGCTCTTAGTCCCCTTGGATCGAGCATGGTCTAATGCAATACTTTATATAGATTATATCATATACATAATCTTCTTTCATCATCATAACATTAATCATATCATATCTAACGCTTTGGACCTCTAATTCCTCAAGAAATCACATCTGGGCATTTTATCAAACACTTAGAGGGTCTGTAATGACAGTATAAAACCGTGAAATATAGAGATGAGATCATACAAGAAAATACATTGTAAAACTATTAATCAACACCTTCCAACACTCTTAAGCAACATACATCAAAACCCCTCTTTAAATCTTACAATAGATCCAAGATTTATAGCTAAAAACATAGCAAAATAGTCACAACTTTACATAGCTTTCACATAGTTCATAGACATGTTCATACTAGTAAACCTAATTGTACAATCAACTTTAAATCATGCAAATCGAATAGGAAGGAGGTTAGGGCACCATGGGTGAAAGGACCCAATGGTTGATATCCACATACCTTTGCGTTGAAAAAGCTCTTGATGAAGATTGAAAATGAAGACTTGAAGTTTGAAGAAAATCCTTAGTTTCGGATGAGGGTTTTGAGACATAAATTTGGGAGTGAAAAATATGCCTAAATATTTGAGTGAGTACTGGGGAATATTTAGAATGATATGAGGGTGAAAACTGGCTAAGTATAGGTATATTCATGATTGGTGACACTTAGGCCCATGACTTTTGGCCCTATTTCTATTCCCCCCTTATCGTGTGGCCTCGACGGAGTTGAAGGAGTTAAAGGAACAATTGAAGGAGTTATTGGAGAAAGGAATTACTAGGCCTAGCCAATAACCATGGGGTGCATCGGTATTATTTGTAAAGAAGACCAATTTGACCACTGTATGTTGCCAACATGAGAAAATGGAATAATCTAGAATTTTGAGTTACTGGCTAGTTCAGTAGATCCTGCTCTAGCTAGTTCATTTGGAAGCATAGTCTTTCATATTCCTCTGAGGATGGGTCAATAAGAATATGCATTGACTACCAGCAACTCAATAGGGTCAATATAAAGAATAGATATCCTCTTCTAAGGATTGATGATTTTTTTGACCACTTGCAAGGGGCTAGCTTATTCTCTAAGAATGATCTTCAGTCCAGGTATCATCAAGTAAGGGTAAGGGAGTGTGATATTCCTAAGACGGCCTTCCGGACTAGATATGGGCATTCTTAGTTTGTTGTGATGTCTTTTCGATTGACCAATACACCAGCCATCTTCATGGAAGTAATGAATAGGGTCTTCAAACCCTATCTTGATTCCTTTGTTGTGGTTTTCATTGATGATATTTTGATCTATTCACATAGTAAGGAGGAGCATATGGGGTATTTGAGGGTTGCGTTGCAAAGATTAAGGGAGGAGAAATTGTATATCACAAATATGACAAGTGTGAATTTTGGTTGGAGGAGGTTGCATTCTTGGCTCATGTGGTGTCGGGGGATAGTATTAAGGTGGATCCTAAGAAGATCGATGTGATTAGAAATTGGCCTAGATCATTGATCCCGTCGGATATTAGGAGTTTCTTGGGCCTAACGAGTTATTATAGAAGGTTTTTGAATAGGTTCTCCTCCATTGCTTCCCCTGTGATGAAATTAACTCAAAAGAAGGTTAAGTTTGTGTGGACCGATAAGTGTGAGAGGAGCTTCCAAACATTGAAAGACAAGCTTGTGTTCGCTCCTATATTGTAATTATCGGATGGCTTTGAGGGATTTGTGGTGTATTGTGATAATCCTGGGTTGTTTTGGGTTGTGTGTTGATGCAAAATGGTAAGGTCATATCTTATGCTTCTAGACAACTCAAGGTACATGAAAGGAACTACCCTACCCATAATCAAGAGTTAGCCGCTGTTGTGTTTGCATTAAAGATTTGGCATCACTACTTATATGGGGTTCATATTGATGTGTTCACCGATCACAAATGCCTCCAATATGTCTTCACTCAAAAGATCTCAAGTTGAGATATAGAAGGTGGCTAGAACTTCTTAAGGACTATGACATGAGTGTGCATTACCATCCCCGTAAGGCAAATGTGGTGGCAGATGCTTTGAGTAGGGTGTTTATGGGTAGCCTAGCTCATATTGGTGGTGGTGATAAGGAAATATCTAGGGAGGTGTACCGATTGGCTAGATTGGGGGTTAGGCTGGAAGAGGTTGGTGATGATGGTGTTGTTGCTGTTGATGGGTCTAAGTCTTCATTGGTTTATGAGGTGGTACCAAAACAAGATCTTGATTCCTCTTTGGTTGAATTGAAGGCCTTGGTGAAAGAGTGCAAAGTAGAGGTTTTCTCCCAAGGGGGAGATGGTTCCCTTAGGTACCAAGGTAGGTTGTGTGTGCCTTGTGTTGATGGTTTGAGGGAGAAAATCCTTGATAAGGCCCATAATTCTTTTTATTCTATCCACTCCTATTCCACTAAAATGTAAAGAGACTTGAGAGGTGTATTGGCGGAGAGGCATGAAGAGGGACATTGCCAAATTCATTTTCGGTTGACATAGTTGTCAACAAGTCAAAGCCGAATATCAAAGGCCGGGTGGCCTAACCTAAGACACAGAGATTCCCACTTGAAAGTGGGAGGTGATTAATATGGATTTTGTGGTTGAGTTTCCCAAGACTAGGAAGGTTTTTTATTCCATATGGGTGGTGGTTGATAGGATGACGAAATTTTTTCCCACCTTCAAAAGAATAAAGCATAGGCATTTCTACTAGTGTTAGGCTCACATTCTACTGGTTAAGACCACATATGGGGCTGAAGAGTATACAAGGTTGTACATCCATGACTTAGTGAGGTTACATGGGGTTCCTTTGTCCATTATATTGGATCATGGTGCACAATTCACTTCACACTTTTGGAGGTCTTTTCAAAGAGGTCTTGGTACAAAAGTTCACCTTAGTAAGACCTTTCACCCTCAAATGGATGACCAAGCCAAAAGATCCATTTAAACACTTGAGATATGCTTAAGGCTTGTGTATTAGAGCTTAAGGGTAGTTGGGATGACCATCTTCCTTTGATCGAGTTTGCATACAACATTACCTATCACTTTAGCATCGGTATAACTCCTTTTGAGGCTCTTTATGGGAGACGTTGTAGATCACTGATTTATTGGTTTGAGGTTCGAGAGGTGATTTTACTGGGATTTAATCTGGGTATGGAGGCTCTTGAGAAGGTTAGGATGATTAGAGAATGGTTAAAAATAGCCTAAAGTCATCAAAAATTCTATACCGATGTGAGAAGAAGAGACCTTGAATTCAAAGTGGGTGATTGGGCCTATTTGAAAGTTTCTCCAATGAAAGGTGTGGTCCATTTTAGTAAAAAGGGGAAGTTGAGTGGACGATATGTTGTTCCTTATGAGATGATAAAGAGGGTTGGCAATGTAGCTTATGAGCTGAAGTTGCCTAGTGAAATGAATTTGGTTCATCCTGTGTTCCATGTATCTATGTTGACAAAATGTGTTGGTAATTCTAATGCTATTGTACCTCTTGATGTGGTGGGTGTTGTTGAGGATAATATGACTTATATGGAGGTTCCAATTCATATTTTGGATAGGCAAGTGAAGAGGTTGAGGAACAAGGAGGTGGCATCCATTAAGGTCCTTTAGAATAACCAACAAGTCGAAAGTGCTACATGGGAGGCAGAAGCAGACATGCAAAAATGGTATCCTTATCTTTTCCACTCCACTCAAGCCTACCGTACTAATTCTAAGTCCCCTATGTGTTTTCAAGTCATATATTTCAGCCCCTATGTCACTCATATGCATTCATGTTTAAGATGGCAAACTTATGATGATTTTACACTTTTGTTGAAATTTTGAAAATGGTGTTTTAAATGTATTGTTGCACTTATGGGACTAATTTGTTTATGATCACTCTTGTCTTGTACTCCTCTTTTACATTTGAGGATGAATGTTTCCAAGGGGAAGAAATTGAAACGGCCCCAAAAGTGCCCGTAATTGTGCCTCAGAATGCCTGAAATTTTAAATTCCATATATCTCAAAATTCGTGCATGATATCGAAAATCCGACTTCATATTCTTGTTCAAGGGGTAATAATTAGGGGGTAGAGGGTCTAAACCCAATTTTAGAGCTATCAAATCACAATTTCAAATTTCTAAAATTTTAATTTCCAGAGTTGATCTGTGACAGTGCCGCGATGCACAGCTGTCATAGACATGTGTAAACTTGGTCTTCGTGATAGGTCCACAACACGGACCTATCTAAATTCTGCCTAGTTATTTTTCTTGCGGTCCAAGACTTTTAAGTCTTGGGCCTAAGTGTCCCCAAACTTGAATATACTTAGCCATTTTTCACCCTCATATCATTCTAAACATCCCCCAATACTCAGTCAAACATTTAGACATATTGTTCACCCCCAAATTCAAGTCTCAAAACCCTCATCCGAAACTAAGGATTTTCTTCAAGCTTTAAGTCTCCAGTTTCAATCTTCATCAAGAGATTTTTCAAAGCTAAGGTATGTGGGCTTCAACCATTAGGTCCTTTCACCCATGGTGTCCTAACCTCCTTTCTACACGATTTGCATGATTTAAAGTTGATTTTATAATTGGGTTTACTTGTATGAAAATACCTATAAACTATGTTAAAGATATGTAAAGTTGTGAATGTTTTGCTATGTTTTGAGCTATAAATTTTTGATGTATTGTAAGATTTGAAGAGGGGTTTTGATGTATGTTGCTTGAGGGTGTTGCAAGGTGTTGATTGATAGTTTTACAATGAATTTTCTTGCATGATCTCATCTCTATATTTCATGATTTTATACTAGCATTACACACCCTTTAAGTGTTTGATAAAATGTCCGGATGTGGTTTCTTGAGGAATTGAAGGTCCAAAGCATGAGATATGATATGATTGATAATATGATGATAAAAGAAGCTTATGTATATGACATAATCTATATAAAGTATTACATTAGACCATTCCCTATTTAAAAGAGCCTAGATAACCTTGTCGGGAGGTTTGTACCTTGATAACCGAGGTGAGGGTTTGTACTCATCAACCATGTGAGGGTTTGTACTTCGCCACCAGGGTGATAAGGTGAAATTATCATCAACCATGTGAGGGGTTTGTACCATACCACCATGGTGATGGAGTGAGACCATAATCAACCAACTAAGGGGTTTGTACTTTAGAAATCTAGCCTTGTCTCTTCTACACATATGATGTACTATGTGAGTATGAGTTACTTAAACATGTTTTATTTGAGTATTGGTCATTCATGCCATATTCTTATATGATGTCTATTGCCGATTGTTATGCATTTTGACTATGATGCCTATCTCGTGTTGCATTGCATCCTACATACTTGGTACATTCAATTGTATTAATGCATACTCTTGCCAACATAATATCACCATGTAGGAACCGGTGCCCAAGTTGATCATCCTCCTCCACGTGGCTAGTTCGGTACTACTCAAGCTAGTTGGTGAGTCCTCCACTTCAGGGACCTTAGTCTATGTTGTTCTTATTATGTATTGAGACACTCTTCTTTATGTTCTACTTTGACTATGAAGGTGAGGCAAGGTGCTTTGTCTTGGCCCCTGCTCTTATCTAAGTATTAGAGGTGTTTGTTGGACATGTTATTTATCTATGATATGGGCTTTGACTCTTTATCTCTTAATTATGATGTTATGCAAGCTTTCCCCTTAGCCCCTTTGCTCCTATTCTTACTCTTTACGTCTTTTATAGGCTTCTGTGACCGATGATATGTAATAATTAGTTAAGAGACTTGTTTGGGGTTCCTTCGGGTTCCCCATTCGCTGTGTCACGCCTAAGTCCCTGAGCTATAAATCGTGGATCTATTGTAAGATTTCTAGAGGAGTTTTGATGTATGTTGCTAGAGGTGTTTAAAGGTGTTGATTGATGGTTTTACAATGGATTTTTTTGCATGATCTCATCTCTATATTAATGATTTTATACTAGCATTGCCCACCCTCTAAGTGTTCGATAAAATGTCCGGATGTTGTTTCTTGAAGAATTGAAGGTCCAAAGCATGAGATATTCTATGATTGATATTATGATGATTAAAGAAGCTTATGTATATAACACAATCTATATAAAGTGTTGCATTAGACCATTTCCAATTCGAAAGAGCTCATATACCCTTTTCGGGGGGTTTGTACCTTGATAACCGAGGTAGGGGTTTGTACTCATAAATCATGTGAGGGGTTTGTACTTCACCAACAGAGTGATAAGGTGAAATTATCATCAACCATGTGAGCGGTTTGTACCACACCACCAGGGTAATGGGTTAAGATCATCATCAACCATCCAAGGTATTTGTACTTTAGAAATCTAGCTTTGTCTCTTCTACACATATGATGTCCTATGTGAGTATGAGTTACTTAAACATGTTTTACTTAAGCATTCGTCATTCATGCCATATTGTTATATGATGTCTATTGCCTATTGTTATGTATTTTGACTGCCTATCTCGTATTGCATTACATCCTACATACTTGGTATATTCAAATGTACTAATACATACTCTTGCCAACATGATACCACCATGTAGGAACCGGTGCCCAAGTTGATCATCCTCCTCCATGTGGCTAGTTCGGTACTACTCAAGCTAGTTGGTGGGTCCTCCACTTTGGGGACCTTATTCTATGTTGTTCTTATTATGTATTGAGACACTCTTGTTTATCTTCTACTTTGACTATGAGGGTGAGCCTGGTTGCTTTGTCTTGGCCCCCGCTCTTATCTGAGTATTAGAGGTATTTGTTGGACATATTATGTATCTATGATATGAGCTTTGACTAATTGTCTCTTGATTATGATGTTATGCAAGCTTTACCCTTAGTCTATTTGCCCCTATTCTTACTCTTTATATCTTTTATATGCTTCGGTGACTGATGATATGTAAATTAAGAGGCATGTTTGGGTTCCTTCGGGTTCCCCATTCGTCGTGTCACGTCTAGGCCCTGGGCTTGGGTCGTGACAAACTTATGACTCATAGTGGGTCTCATAGATCCTCAAATTCAACAAAATCTACTACTTTTCCCCAAAATCAGGCCAACCTAAAAATAAACAAAAACACATAAAAACCATACAAAAGTCACATTGAGAACACACAAAATCCCTTGTTTTAGGTATCAAATGTGTTGTATTTTGACAATACATCAATACCCTCAACTTAGAATTGTTGCTTATTCTCAAGCAAAAACTCAATCTAGAGAGCTAATGAGCAATATGTAGCAATCATACTATCGGTATATACCTTACTCAATTTCAACTCAGGCACCTATACTAGCATTTCCAAAATATGATCATGTAGCTACTAAGAAAATCACAACACATTGATGAATTTGACAATTCAACTATGACAAGTTAATGAGTATCAACAATCCACAATCACTGAACAGGTTAAATGCTAACCATGCAATGCAAATGCCCTCACAGAAAAGAAGTCCCCCTTTTCACTCAATATGCCTTCAAAGTTGTTTAAGGACTGTGCAAACATGCTCAATCTCATAAATAAGATTCATGCGTGATGACCAATACCATAAGCTTGCCCATACATTCATAACCCGGACTGTTGACTAATTGGATTAGGATCACTTTAGGACTTCATAGGCTTGTAACGTAGGTTCATGGGGCTTTGGTGTGGCATTTTGGGCAGTTAGTGAATAAAGGACAACCTTGAATTGCTCTTTTCAACACTTTCCCCTTAACAACTCAACCAGTCTTAATTTGATTCCCTGTACTCCTTATTTTCAAACTTTCCAGGTATTTTCTCTTCATTTTTCAGCTTGTGCATTATTTTCAAACTTGTTTTGCTTTTTCAACTCATTCTAAGGTATCTTTTTCTCTTCTCTCACCCAGTACATGAAATTCTATTCTTTCTTTTATCTCCAACTCTCTATCTCATATTTTTTATTATACCACAACATAGGCCACCCTCAACTTTGGCTTTTTGCCTCCATCAAGGTTCACAATGTTCAAGGATAGACCAGGGTCAATATCAAAGGTATTTCACTAGATAAGGTTAGGCTAGCTAG
Source organism: Solanum ossicruentum (assembly GCA_025774065.1). NCBI lineage: Eukaryota > Viridiplantae > Streptophyta > Magnoliopsida > Solanales > Solanaceae > Solanum > Solanum ossicruentum. The sequence goes on from JAOTQR010084567.1 coordinate 20,247, forward strand.
GTATTAAGAAAGAAAAGGCATATGTAAGGCACAAATATTTGGAACAAGGGATAAATTCTTTCATTTGGTGGGTAATTTAGGCAAAAGTGGACTAATTCAAAGAACAAGGGTCTAAGAACCCTTCCTAATCCATACAATCACTAGTCCATCTCAAAGTAACAGGGCAAGTTCTGAATCAGTACACAATGCATGAACACAACAGAATTAGCTCACACGCACATGGCATCGCATACATAACCAGTATAGACTCACAGATCATGCTTCAAACATCAACTTGCCTTCACTTAGTCAGAATAAACATTGCCAAACCATTCAGACATGCATAATCACAAAATAACTACTAATCAACAACAATTTTCAAGAGTACCAATTTTTCAAAAACTTCTATAAACCATAAAAACAATGTATATGCCAAAAGTTTAATCACCATATAAAAATTATCTACAACATCTAAAATGTGCCGGTTCAATATGAAAATAAAAATCCACGAGGAAAAAAACATAGGCAAGTAAACCTCGAGATATCAAAATTGGGATAGTTATGGACTAAAGGCTATTTAGACATCATCCTAGTCTATAACTACCCACACCCCCTCAAAAAATTTGTATTTTGTCGACAATGTACAAAAACAAAAACAAAATTAGCATATGGGTTGAAAAATCAAAAATCAAATGGTGCCTAAGCATCGGTCTCTGGCTGTACATGAGCATCTCCCTCTTGCGGAGTAGTCTGTGCTACAGCCGTGCTGGATGACCCAATGCCTTGCAATCTCTCAAGCTCCTGAGTTTTCCTCAGCTCCTCTTCCTCCTTCGATGTCTTCAGGACGAACTCAATGATCTGCTCATCCAGCTCCTCATCAGAAGTCTTCTACCACTTGTGTCCCTCCTCTGAATTAGTCTCCTCCATAGGTCTCTTCCTGGGAGCACGCTATGGATCCTTCTCAAACATGTCAAATAGTTGCTCATCTACAGGTATAGACTCAGGAACTGTGATCGGAGCTGCCAATGATGTAATCAAGTCAACCTTGAACTTCATCAACTCCTGACAAAAGGCTGACAAATTTACAGGCTGGGCGTCCAGAAGTCTCTTCTGAACTCTAGCTTTGAAAGCATCGACTCGGGCGTCCACCGTAGAAATCCTCTGATCAACAACTAAAGTGGTGAATGCCTTGCATCTATCTTTCAATGCCCAAATTGTCTGCTGGATTTATAGATTAATTTGTCGTATGGGCTTGGCTAACTGAGTCTCAGCCCATGATAATCTAGGAGCCATACCCCGAAAAGAAATGGAAGACATAATGTCTACGAGAGGAGTCTGTGATATGGATGGCTCTGGTGCAAGTGCAGCTATGGGGGACCCATCTCAGTATTGGCTACATCATGTTGCTCTGGTCCCTCAGTAGTAGTAGCAGCAGCAGGAGTAGTAATGGAAACAACCATTGAACCCTCGGCATATGGCTCTAGCATGAATGTCTCGAGCATAAGAGGAGGTTGTGCCCACTGAAGTGCTACTGTGTTCTCATCTGCCTTTATTAGGCAGGGATCAATAGTTTAGAGGGCCTCGACATGTGGATCAAGATGAAGATAAACTCTCACCCCAACCTCGATGCATTACCTATGGATCAGTACTAGAAATGGCATGCATGTAGCCCTCTTGAGAGCCAACTCATGGATCTGCTTAGCTATCATGTGCGTCCAATCAATATCATAGCCATTTAAGATGTTGGCTAGTAACTGCTCGCTCTAATGTGATGACATTATCTGTGAAAGTAGGTCAGATGCGAGACTTGATGATGGCCACCAAAACTTGGTGGGAAAGGAGAGGGATGACTTCACTACAGACTCAGAATGCTTAGTGACTCATGTAGGCTATGGACCATGCTTCGCTATCTAACGAGCCACCAATCTCCAGAGCTCCATCCGCTGGTCCACACTTTTAGAAATGATGGCCCTTCTAATCTGGTGAATCCACCGATCGTAGTCAATTGTAGAATCTAGTGCACTATATGTAGGCCTCAACTCTATAGGGCGGCTTGTCTCCTCCAAGATGCCGACCCACTGGCCTCTAACCAAGACCTCTCTTAATTTGGGCTGATCAAGAGCCTTCTTCTACCTGGGAAGATCTCGTAGAATAGTAGTGGCATAAGCTGCGTAAAACTCCCACACTAGGAGTGGGGAGTACTTGCCCAGCTTGTCCGTCAACCACCTGAGCCCATGTCATCATATCTCAGCCTCAAGTGTTGGGACATGGCTTAGGCTTATATCTACTAATCGGGGCTCCTCATAGAATGATCTTACCAGCTTCCCCTACCCCTTCGGCTTTAGCCTCTGTCTGTAAATGGCCTCCTTTCCCTCGATACCCCATCGATGATGCTGAGGATCTATGTCAGAAATGGCTGGAAAATTGAGGATTGGGCTGTTTCTCTGTCTTGGGCTACCTCTTCTGAATCAGACCCCAACCCAGAAGGAGTCATCTGTAGCGAACTCCCTTCCTCAACAGACTGGGAGGCACTCTCCACCTGCATCGGGGTCTAAGTAGCCCTACCAGCAGCTTCCCTAGTCTGAGGCAGCTCGACCTCAGGATCAATCCTAACATTAGGAACCTCGTTAGACCCATTCGAATGATTATTGTCTGAACTTTCATCGAGAAATCTCCGGTTGAAAGCCCTGATAGCTGCATTTCTATTTTTAGGGGCCATTATCTATGAAATCATCAAAAATCCACAATTATCCCCACACACACATTAACAAACGAAAATTAAAAACACAAGAAATTTGCAATGACCCCAAAAAGTGCCCAAAAATGTGTCTCAGAAATGCCCGAAATCATAATTTTCGTATATCTCAAAATCCGTGCGTCATATAAAAAATCCAAGTTTATATTCTTGATCAAGGGTCAAATTGAGAGGGTAATGGGTCTATCCCTAATTTAAGAACATCCGTAGCAAAATTTGAAAATCGCAAAAATGTGATTTTCGATGAGCATCCGCGCCCCTGGCGCGACCCGCCAAGGGCGCACTATAGTGTATTTTAGGCTGCCATTTTCTATCTCGGTCAAGACTTTTGGGTCTTCAGCCTAAGTCCTTCCATGCATGGAAACACTGATACTTAGCCATATATCACCCTTATATCTTTCCAAACATTCCCCAATATTCACTCAAACACTTAGACTCATATTTCACTTCAAATTCCAAGTCCCAAAACTCATTCAAATTTTAAGGTTTTCACTCAAGCTACAAGTCTCCATTTCTAATCTTCTTCGAGAAATTCTCCAAAGCTAAGGTATGTAGGTTTCAACCATTGGGTCCTTTCACCCATGGTGCCCAAGCTTCCTTCTACCTAAAACTACATGATTTAAAGTTGATTTACTCATAGGTCTTACTTATTATGAATTTCACTGCACACTATGTTGGGGTTTCATAAAATTGTGATTGTTTTAGTGTGTTTTGAGCTATGAATCTAAGATCTATTGTGAGATTTGATGTATATTGCTTGAGGGTGTTATGAAGTATCTATTGATGGTTTACCCTAAAATTTCTAGCATGATTCCACTCTTGAATTGCATGGTTTTACACTAGCACTACACACCTGCCAAATGTTTGATAAAATGTGTGGCTAATGTATTTTGAGGAATTGAAGGTCCAATGCATGTCTTATGAGTTGAATGACTTTATGATGATGAAAGGAATGTATGTATATGATATTCTCCTATATAGTATTGGAAAGTGACCATACCCTACTCGGGGGGTTAAGAGCATGAGTAACCATGTTGAGGGGTTTTGATAGGATCGAGGTTAGAAACAATACTAAGACGGATGAATTTTAGAATGCGGAAGCAGAAACAAAAAAAGAAGATAAAAACTAATTAAAGATATGGAAAATTCAAAGGAAAGATCCAAGAATTTCCAAGAAATTGTCTAAGGCCTTGACAAGATTCAAGTAACAACGTAAAGATTTATGGGAGAAATCTAATGGTTTTACATGAGAAAACAAATAAAAATATTAGATTCGAATCTTGACCGCTTTATAAGTAACTAAAGACAATAATTAGCATTTACAGTAATCATCTTCTAAAGAATACCAAAAAGAAATCAAAGATATCACAAGAAGAAACTACTTTATACCGCAAACTAAGAACTAGTAAAGGTTTAAAGATAAATTCTCAAAGAATAAGTTGCATAGGTTCAGTAGAACTTTCTCAAATATTATTAATATCAATATGATTTTCCTTAATCAAGAAAAAAGACTCCTATATATATTATAGGTTCCTTGGATGTCGAACACTCCTTAGGTTCGTCCCAAATTACAAGATAAATCCTGCAATTGAAAGGAAATGAAGTAACATTAACTAGGAATAGACCTAGTAGTTCTAGGAAAGCATTAAAGGGTACTAGGATACCATAAATAGAACAAATAAAACATTAATAGCCTATATATAAATAAGAAAATAAGGTAAAAGCCAACTAGGAAAAGAATCTTGATAATTTTGGAAAGTTTCACTAGTCTTCTCTCCAAACTTGGGTAGAAAGCAACCTTTGTTGTGGATGATTCTTGGACTCTTCTTGGCCTTATTTTTATGAAATTTAAACCTAAAAGTATTCCTCTTGGACTTGAATTTGGGCTACCAGATAATTGTAGCATTTTGAAAATTCATCCTTCTTGGCTTTTAGCTCTTCTTCCCCAACAAGACAACCTTTGGATTTGCAATTGAAGCCCATTAGCTTTTCATTTAACTCCTTGGTTTGAGATCTTGTTATGGGCCTCCTTTGAGCTTCTAAAGTTTCATCCTTTTCATACTTTTCTTTAAATGGAGTAGAGCTTTGTATGATGCTGTTAGGTCTGTACCTTGGTACCAATCACATGGTTATGCCTTGATAATCGAGTTGAGGGTTAGTACCTCTATCACCAGGGGTGGTAGGGTGTGACTATCCACTAACTAATCAAGGGATTCGTACCTTCGGTTGAGGGGTTAGTTCCTTAATCACCATAGGTGGTACAGTGTGACGATCCACCAACCAACCAAAGGGGTTTGTACCTTGGTAATCTATGGGTTCCATAATGATGGTCTCTTCTTACACATGCATTATGTGAAATGTAAGCATGATTTACTTCAAGCATCTACCATGCATGCCATATTGTTATATGCTCATGTATGCATTTTGACTAAGTTGCCTATGTATTGTTTCATTGCATCTTACATTCTTAGTACATTCAAACGTACTAACACATACTCTATGCCTACATGATGTTACCATGTAGGAACCAGAGCCCCACTTAATCCTCCTCCTCCACGTGGCTACTATGACTTCTCTCAATCTAGTTGGTGAGTCCTCAATTTTGGGGACAATGTCTATGTTCTTATGCTATGTATTACGACTCTCTTTCTTTATATTTTGACTATAAGGGAGAGCCCAGTTGCTTGTCTAGGCCCCCGCTAAGTTCTATGGTTAGAGGTATTGTTGGATATGTTATATATAATACTATGAGCTTGACTCTCTCTTGAATCATGATTTTTTCATATGAAAGATGTCCCTTATCCCCAGTTATCCCTATTTACTATCTCTTGTTGTCATTTTATTGCTTCCGCGACAAAGGATATGTAATGATATGCTAAGAGGCTTGCTTGTTGTGCCTTCTGGTTCCCCATGCATCATGTCACGTCTAGGCCCTCGATTTGGGTCGTGACAAAATTCAACACCGCATCAGTTGCAATTGGTAGGTAAGTGACCCTGGTATGACTCATAGTGCATACTACGAGTCGTACTAAGGCCTCATTTTCCTCAGGTGCATAGCAATTTTAGAAATTAAAACTAGGTATGAGATGTAGTTATGACTCGTATCCTTAACTACAGGTCATAGACATGTCTCGTACAAGGTTTCAATTTGAAAAATTTAACACATGCATAAGTCCACAAGACCCACTATGATTCATTGATGAGACTACAGCCTGTAGGTGGGTCTCGTATCGTAAATGTTCAAGGTCATGAGGTCACTGTTATTCCCTAAGAGAGACAACTACGACTTGTAGACCCTTCTATGGGTCGTAGGAGGCGCTCGTAGCAAAGAATAACAGGTAACTGAGGTACCTATCACTTCACCACGTGAACATCAAAAGCAAAATTACTACAACCAAACAACATCGAAGCAAGCCTATTTCATCTATAAGTCAAACAAAAGACCACCCAAACCCTCAACAAGCTATTACAGCCAGAAATCTACTTCACCACAAGGTCATACCAATCAACACCCAATTAGGCCCAAATTCAAATTCAATCATTCATGTGCTAATGTAACCATCCCTAGTTCAAGCAAACAATCCTACAAATGCATGCACAATGATATATGGGCATGGTTCATAAGCAACCAAGATGTTATCAATCAAAAAGGTCAACAATCTCCCCCTAGCCAACCCATTGTTATGAAATCATGGTTTTACAAATCAAAACACGACTACAAACCAATACAATGCAATTTGACATGATAATCCAACTAAAACAACAAGGGAAATTTCTTCAATTATGATTAAGCACCATTTCTATGATAAAAAGCCCTAGTTAGATTTCAATTTACATCAAACACACAAACACTATGCCTGGGTATACATTTCAATCTCCAAATTCATCCAACATATTCAAAGCAAAGTACAATTTTAAGAGTTAACACAAACCAAGAGACATACCATAGATAATGATGAATTAAAATGAATAAACCCTAGAATAAAGGTGCCTAAAAACCCTAGTATCGAAAAACTTGCCAGAAATTGGAATGGGTGGCCAAAATATTCTTTGGGAATATTGGGAAAGAAAGATTAAGGAGAGATTCGGTGATTAGGGAAATAATTTACGGTCAAAAAATGATTTTGACTCTTCAAATTCTTGACTAGGCCAACTTTAAAAATCCTCTAAGTCGGGTCTATGAAACCCCAACTACGGGTCATAGCATTGACTATGACCCATAGGTCTTGGTCTCATAGGTCACTCAATACTTTGAAATATTTAAGAACCATACCTGGGCACTACGAACCCTATTTACGGCTCGTAGTATGGACTATGAATCATAAAGTTAGCTCGTAGTATGAGTGCCAACTTAAAGTCATTATTGTTGCCCTCTATGAGGCATGACTATGAGTTGTAGTATGCACTAAAGCTCGTAAGCTTGATCGTAGAGGCTGCTTTGAATGCCATTTTCACTACATCCAAAACATGCACTATTTTCTCAAAATATAGCATCATACCAACATACAACCAATTCAATGTCTTAAAAGAAAAATCAAACCACAATCAGACCACGACCTGAAAATTCACACAATAAAAATAAACTCAAAATAAGCAAAAACGTGGAAAGTACTTGGGTTGCCTCCCAAGAAGTGCCTTATTTAACGTCGTGACATGACTTAGTCATCTTGAGTACTTAAAATTCCTCAAGCTATGATGTTCCTCCTTCACAACGCTTTTCTTTGGTCAACATGCTCTGCTGAATCTGCTCAAGTTGCATAGAAACAAGTTCGAATTTGTTAGTGAGTTGTTGGATTGCCAACGAATGTTGGTCAACTTTATAGTTTATCTTAATAACATCAAACTTGACTTCCCGCAAGATTTCCTCTTGTGCACCCATTCTCCCTATCAACTTGGCGAACATGTTCTCAACCTTAGCTTCCATCTCCAATGCATTGGTTATAAGGTAATCTAAACCATGTGTTCACACCACTCTCTCCCTCTTGGCTAGATTTTTCACTGAATGTACTCATGTAGGTAGCTTGTTGCTCATGCATAGGCTTGTATAATTGATGAATAGTAACTTGTTTATTTATATGTTTGACAACTTCTGCAAATAGTTTTCTTAAAAATGCCAAGTATTCTCCACCCAGTAGAACATTAGCTTGACCTTGTTGTTTTGAGTTCAGTGCTCTATAAAAAGCATGCTACCAATAACTCATCTGAAAGACCATAAGCCTGAGTTCTTCCCAGGGATTCTTTGTATCGCTCCCATGTCGTACTTAGCGAATCACCTAGAATTCGCTGGAATTTGAGGATTCAGTCTTGAAGTCTAAACTTGTTTACTCTAATATAGAACTTTTCTAGGAAGGCTCTTTTTACCTCCATCTAGTTTAAGCAAACATCTTGAGGGAGTTCAGACCACCAAATAGCAACATCACTTCTAAGGCTCATTTGGAAGACTTGAAGTACCATAGCATACATAGTTGAATGTTGTGTTCCCAAAATGTCCCTACACACTTGTGCAAATTTCTGAAAATTATCATGCGAGTCTTCTGATGGCTGACCGTAGAACAACACACACCTTTGCGATGATCGAAGTAGATCACTTGTGATAAGGAGCTTCTCTTCAGCCATTCGCTTGACAACTTGTTGGATATTTGTATTGGCTGAAGTAAAAAGGATAATACCACATTATACCTGTACAAAATGAAAGACTAATAAAAATAAAAATAAAAGTAAATATAGGAGAATGAAGCAATCAACACCTAAATTAACTACTAGTGAAGTCAAGTCAAAACCTCATCGTATTCCTCGGCAACAGCACCATTAATTTTGATCACGCTCAAACAGTACCTCTCACTTCGAGGATAAACTGATCTTTGTCAAATCTAAAACCTAACCATAGGTTAGGGTTGAATCCCAAAGGAATACGGGATTTTGCCGCATTGATTCACTAATAATCATTTCAAGCATCAAATAACTCTATTCTCAATAAAAGGGGGGGTTGTAATGATCTATAGTAAAGTAAAACTATACTAATGAAGCAAAGAGACAATAAAATTAGAGAGCAACTTTGTAAATTGTGTTCCCCATGATTCACCAACTCAAGCACCCCGGATAATACAACCTAAATTAGGACATTGCATGCAGGATGGTAACTTAAGTTCTTCTTAACCTTGGGCAAGGGTGAAGGTAAAATTTCACTATGGCGTTTGGCTGACTATGATAATATGACAAACTAACCCACCTATCGTCCCACTCAACTTCTCCTTGGCCGAGTTTGTTTGATTAGACAAAAAACATCAATTGAATTTTGTCGCCCATTTCCTTTTCCAATTCATCACTACCTTGATCGAGATTATGACACTAGGCGGGATTTAATGCTGGCCAATATTAAAAAACAAGCACAATGAAGGAAAATGGATAATACATGAAAATACCCAACACAAGAAATGCAAATAATCTGGGTTATTAAGCTAGCTACTCATGTTCCACAACCTAAAGTTATGGGTGTAGCTATTCATGGCTTGGGCACACAAATCAATAATGAAATAAGGAGACATAGAAGATTTCTTACCCAAGCAACAATGAAGAATAAGGAATCCCTTTTTGCAATTAGAATCACAAGCTTGAATATTGAAATTGACTTACAAGTGATTCCAAATCTCCAAATTGAGTCGTTGATAATATTCATGCTCCAACAAGAAAGCGGTCACTGTCAGCAATTAACCTAATCAAAGTTAGGGTCGAATCCATAGGGAATACATGGCTTGAGTACAAGAATTCACTATCAATCATTTTGAGTATTTATAACTAAAATCTCCAAATGGGGGAGGGGGGGTTATGATTTGAAAATAAAAATAAAATAAACATTATGCTACTATGGGAGGAAACACTCAACTTCAGGGATAACTTGGGAATAGTGTTCCTAATGGTTCATTGACTAAATTACCATAGACAACATAACTATAATAAGGAATTCGCATGAAGGACGGTAACTTAGGTTCTTCCAGCCCTCTTTTGAAGGTGAAGGTCGAATTTCACTATGGCACATGATCGGCAACTATGGTGTGCCAAGTAATCGTTATCCATTATCCCAATCAACCTCCCCTTGGTCAGGTTTGATTGATTAGATGAGAACACATCAATCGAGTCCTGTCATTTATTCCCCTTTTTCTATTCGTCACTACCTTGGTCAGGATTATGATAGTAGGCGACGTTTGGTGTTGGCCACCACCAAACAATGATCAACATGAACGGAAATAAACAATACATGCAAAACCGTAATCATAGAAATGCAATTAATCTAGGTCATCTCAAGTCAACTACCCATGGTTTCCACAACCCCAAGTTGTGGGTGCTTAACTACTCATGGACAAGATAAAACCAACAAGAATGCAAATAAAATATATAGTTAAGAATTTTACCTAAAGAAATGAAGAACAATACCATCACAAGTTGCAAACCACAAGCTTTGATAGATGGAGAATGAATACAATGCAAGATTTGCAATCCCCACAGAGGTTTTCCAATAGAAAATGAGAATCTACCCAAGGTGGCACATGTTGACCATTTCAGTAGCCATCTTTGCGGTCCTAATCTACTTCTCTGTCTTGGCCTCGATTCCTATCATATTAGCCTCCATGGTTGTCTTTGAAAGCATCATCTCGATTATAGTTCTGATCTTGGTTTTCTTGACCTTAACGCCAATAATCCTAGTTGGACCCTTAGGCGTTGGTCCGAAAACCCACCATCTGATCATCAATGAAGCAAGAGTCCTACTTATAGTAAGGATCATTGTACATGGAGGTGCTCGCAAAGCCTGATGAACAACTGCATTAACTCGTTCTTGATTCTATTTCATCATCACCTCCAAACTAGCACTGTTCCGGGCAAGCTCTTGCATTATCTCCTCACTTACTTTAGCTTGTCTGAACTAATAGTGACAGAGTATGTACTTTTGGTATATGAGCTATCTTGTTGCCCCCATGCATGATTTGTCTTGACCACCCTTTTCATCCTCTCAGCAATCCTTGGAAATGGTTGATCTAAGAATATGCCCCCTATTATGGTATCAACATAGGCCTGACTATTCTCATCTAGGGCATGGTAAAAGACCTCCACCATAGCATCATCAATAATTTTGTGGTCTGGGACACTCCTCAAGCACTTTGTGAATCACTCCCATGTAGTACTGATTGAGTCACCAAGAAGTTGCTCAAAGTTATTGATTTGATCTTTCAACTTGAGCTTCTTCAATCTCGGGAAGTACCTCTCTAAAAAGACCTTCTACAACTCAGCCCAGCTGGTGATCAAACTTTGCGGGAGCTCGGATAGTCATAGTGCTGCATTGCCTATCAAGATAATAGAAAGACATGAAGACCCACAATACCTATGGATAACTTTTGTGTTCCCATCATACTCTTTCAGACAAATACGACATTATGTACTACGCGGATCCTTGGATGGTAGGCCCATGAACAACCCATGGTTTTTCAGCATCTGAAGCAACCAACTCAAAACTACGAACTTTGTGTTAGCAGGTAGTGGCGGTAACACAATGCCTCTAGTAACCTTTATAGCCATAGGGCTCAGCCGACATTGGTTCCACTAATAAGCTTTAGTATTGAAGTCATGTGGTTGTGGAGCAATGTCCTCAAGAGGAGGTGGGTTGTCATTATTAGCATTCTCATTCTCATTCTGGTTCAGAGATGCATTTGCCGCATTATTTGCATTGGCTTGGGTCATCCTTCTAAGTCTTCTCTGGATCTATGGGTTAAACAGAGTCAAGGGAATGCCTATACTTCGTGTATAGAGCATACACTATACCTTTACCCTAAAAGAAAATAAAGACAACAAAAAATGTAAAATGAGGGAAATAAGGATTAATTCCCAAACTACTTGAATTAGACAAGTCCAACCATATTCCACAACAACGGCGCTAAAATCTTGATATCGCCCAACCTCCTCTTTGAGGTTAACGCAATTGTTGTCAAGATATAACCTAACCAAGTTTAGGGTCGAACCCATAGGGAATGTGGTAGACTTAAAATAATTCAATGCAATTTGGGTTGATTAACCAACTTATCTCCCAAAAAAGAGGGGGGGGTTTATAATAACTATGAAAAGTAATTCTAAACTAAGACAAGTATTAAACCAGTATGAAGAGGAACTAGGATATTGTGTTTTCCATGATTCCCTAACTCAGTATTTCCAGATAATCGAATTTGTTTCCATTATGTGGCATACAGAACGGTAAATTAAGTTCACCAAACCTTTTGGCTTAGGCGAGAGACAAATTTCACTACATGATTTGGTCCATCCCCGCAGTGTGACATTACTAACCTTTACCTATTGTTCAAGTAAAATCTCCCCTTCACCTAGTTCGATTGATTAAACAAGAAATATTAATCGAATCTTATTAAATAATCTCTTTTCCTATTCATTACTACCTTGGTCCAGCCAATAATACTAGGCGGGTTCTAATGTTGTCCACCATTAGGAAGCATTATATATGAAGAGAATTAATTAATACATATATGCATACTTTTAAAGAATTACGAATTATCCAATTTTACCTTGTTAGTTCTTCCCGGTTCCCATAACCCTAGTTGTGGATTTAGCTACTCATAATTAGTGTAAATGCAAGACTTATGAATTTGAATAACATGATTGAGAACTTATAAAAGAGAATTAAGCACATGAAACTCAAACTCTTCAATAAGAATCATAAGATTGAAATTGAAAGATAAAATAAGGTTTTACAAGTGTTTCTCAAGCTCTATCACATTCCTGCACTTGTTCTCTTACTTGTTGTCTACTCTTCTCTTTGAAAAATAACCTAGAAACCCTATTTATAGTGTTTAAAATACAAAACTAAAATGAAATAGGATAACTGGGTTGACAGACTCTACGGCAGGTTCTATGGGCTATATAAGATTTTACGACCCATAAATAGGCTCTAATGGATTGCTTCTTCAAAACTTGCGCTGACCTTCACAACACCTCTCTATAGCTTGTAGGAGGTTTCATCTAATGTCTTTTCAGCAACTCCCCACTTTCTGATACTCAGGGAATCACACCAAGTCTACAACTCATAAAATCTTCTACGGATCATCTACATTTTCGTAGACTCAACTTCAGAAGATCACTCTTCATTAGAATTTCATGCGAAACCATCTTTACGGCCTGTAAAAGTATCTATGGCTCATAAAGGGTCTCGTGGAACCTCTGCTTTAGTAAATTTTACACACTTAGCCAAAAAATTGTGTCAACCCTGTAATCCTAAAAAAATAAACATAAAAACTCATCAAACCTACTAACATTGCATTAAGAACATATAAAATTCTAAGTTTAAAGCATCAAAAGTGTTGTATTTTTATAGCACATCAATAACATTCCCATAACTTGAGTCCAAAAGTTTCATTTTCCCTAGAATTGTGTGATTGTTAATTTAATTATGATTTCATAACCAATCATGTGCCATGTATACTTAAGAGGCTTGCTTGGGGTCCCTTTAGGTTTCCCATTTGTAGGCTTGGATCGTGACAAAGAGGATAATCACCCATCACTGCATTATGAGATAATGTAGGTAAAAGTATGCCTTAGTAGAATGGGAGGTGCTAAGTATGTGAGCATGCAACACAATGATAGTCATTTAATGCAATGACCCTGAAGGTCATTTCAACTTTTTTAATAAAATTATCATTTTATCCCTTCTGATAGAGGCCTTCAGTCATATTTGATTAATCTTAAAAGTTGGTTTTTGAAAATTTTAAGAAAATTGGGATTTTTTGCTATAGATTGGATTTGTGAGGTTTGGATTGCCTAATTTTGAAATTTTGAGTCACCTAGATATTCGAGTCTTAGGATGAAATTTCATTGATTACATTATTTTCAAAAAGTGGAAATCTGCCAAGTAGAATTGTCAAATTCAAATTTGAAATTATTATGTCGATTTTAGGCTAGGAGTTGGGAATTTTGTTAAAATTTGAGTTTGATTTAACTTTCAATGTTTAAGTTTTGATGCCCAAATTAGTTTTCTAATGGTTCCAATGGTCTCGAGAGGTGACTTTTGTTTTTAGAATAGCTTTCTTTGAATATTTGAGTGCGCTGGTGTTGTTATGATGTTTCAAGTGGCATAAATTATATTTAAGCACATAATCAGGTTCAGGGTCAAGGAGGCCTTAGATTCAATTTTTGACAATTTCATTGAGTCAAGAACAACGATTTTAGTAGGAATGCATGTATAGTCTGCATGTACAGGATTTCGAATGAATTCTGAGGGTTATTTCGAATCTTTGAAATTTGTTGAAATGATTTTTACTGTTTTTGGTATGAAGGCTTTGCTATAGCAAAGGCCTAGTCGCTAAACCGACCTCGCTATAGCAAAGTCACTATACCGATGCCCACCTGTTTGGCAGGTGTCACTATAGCGACCTCAGAAAGGGATTTTTAGACCCCTTGATGCCCAGTTTTGAACATTTTCTCTATTTTTAAACTTTGAGAGCTTAGCTTGGATGACTTTTTCTTGATGTTCAAAGGCTTTTTATTGAAAAAGGTATGTTTCACTCCCCTTATCATCATCTATTAATTATCCATTGACTTTAACATCAATTTTGGAGTATGCAATTGAGAAATTGGAGATTTTCTTGAACTTGGAGTTTTCATAAAATCGATGATTATGAGCTCATTTTAAGTTTATTTTCAAATTGATTTTCGCTAATGGTATTTCTGATCATGAGAGGAACATTTCCATCTAAAAAGTTCAACATTTTGGCATTGATTTTTGGCAGTGAAATTCTTGAACGATTTTTCCCTTTTTCTCAAATTGTTTGATTTTGGTATTGTTAGCTTTGAATTGTGATTGTATATTTATTTTAGAATAGGTTGTGATGCATTGGATTCGAGTTGGAAGGGGAAGGAATTTTTTTTGTAGTGATTGTTTGAATAATTTGAGGCAAGAGGATTCTAAACTTTACTGTGTTTAATTGAACTTGGTATTTCCTTTCTTTGGTTAAATAGGGGACTATAAAATGATTAGTGAATATGATTAGGTAACAGGGAATGTTGTTGAGATGTTATTTATGAGTTGACTCTTGACTTGATGCGTAAGTGTGAACTATTTTGATCCTTATGAAGGGAATATATATTCCTATGAAATTACTTGTTGAGGTTGTCTCTTGTTTATATGAACATGTTTATAGAAGTATTCTATAGGTGATGATTGAAATAGTCGCATAGTCTAGTAATTGTTGGAGTTGTTGAATCAAATATTGGAGAATTGTGGATTAAATAGAAAGTAGACTTTCGATACAATGATATAGTATTTGATGAGAATGTAAAGTTGTTCATATTATTCTAATTGTTGAACTTTGATTCATGTTACATGGATTTGTCTATTGAAGTATTTCATGTTAAATGTTGAGTTAAATGCATATCTTGAGATATTGTTGGAATTGTTTAACTAAGTACTTGTGAAATGTGGACTGAAATAATGAATAGTCCAAAGTTATGATGGCAAGAGGTTATTGAAAAACTTGAGCTATGATATGATTTGATTATTATGTAATGTGTTGATGATGACACATGACATAAGGGTTTAAAGAACAATGAGAATATTGAATGAATGATTTATGTGGGAATATCTTATACTTGTGAAAATGATTATTATATTATGATGACTATACTTGCTTGATATCTTGTAAGGACCCGGGCCTCGGGAGGCCTTAACATTGCTTGAAAAGGATTTCCTCCAGGTTTTAGTAAAGGTGCCCTTCTTGGGACACTTTCATGGACCGTTAAGGTGGCCTTGGTTTCCTGAGTGAGTTGGTGACATTCCAAGCCAAGTGACCCTCGACAGATCATTTCACAGCTCGTGCACCCCTCCATTAACCGTGAAGGTGATCGTGGAAGGGGCCTTGGCCTTGGACTCCATTGATTAGCCAAAGTGGGCCACCATGGGAACCACCACAACTTGTGAAAGCCACCACAGACCGTGGTGTGGTCCGTGAAAGGGTCCTTAGGCATTTTTTCCTTGAGAAAAATATCGTCTCGTATCTTGGGGGCCCTTAACAACAGGCTTCATAAGTTAGAAGCCCATCGTGCAGAGGTCTAACTTATTTTTTATATTCAGTTTAATCAAGGGATTTATAT
This sequence comes from Solanum ossicruentum, assembly GCA_025774065.1. NCBI lineage: Eukaryota > Viridiplantae > Streptophyta > Magnoliopsida > Solanales > Solanaceae > Solanum > Solanum ossicruentum. The sequence goes on from JAOTQR010084567.1 coordinate 36,118, forward strand.
ACAGTTGGTTCACTTCAAAGGTTTTTTATGACTTTTACGCCTATCCTAAGACCCCTAAATCAACCCTTATTCATTCAATACACCTCATTGTAAAACTTCTAACACGCAAACTCTAAAATATAAGTTCATGAAATCTGTTCAAGCCAAGCTTTGAAGATTCAAGCCATGGGATTCAAGAGTACTTCAGCCTCAAGCCTAATTCACCTTAATATTCCTAATTTCTGCAAGGTATGTGTGGTTTATTCATAATTACCTTCCGATCATGAAGCCCAAAAATCTATTTCTTAAGATTTCATGATTTCTATGTAGAGCTGGCAAAATGGTGGATCTGACCAGATTTGGATGGTTGAATATGAATTGAACCAAAATGGATTGGATCACAATCGATCCATATAAAATATGAGTAAATATGGATTTGGTCAAATATGGTTTGGATAAAAATGGTTTCGACCCATTTTAATCTCTTAAAGCAAAAAAAAAATCAGAGGTAGATTGTTAATGCTCAACCCTATCACCCCTACTTTACTCCCAAATATATTTTCTACAAAAAATAATTTTTCATAAATTTTTTTAAAATTTTTCCTACTTCCATAGCCTATCAGCCACCCACTCCCACCCCACCCCCAACCCTCATCCCAACCCTACCCATCCCTCTATCACCCCTAATTAGAAAATGTTAAAAAACGTTCGTCCACCCTACCGACCCCTCACGCCTCCCCGACACACCACCCTATCGCCCTACCCCCCCCCCCCCACCCCCAACCCCCAACCCCCCCCC
>JAOTQR010084574.1:0-36890 GCA_025774065.1 Solanum ossicruentum
TATACATATATATATATATATATATATATATATATATATATATATATATATATATTCCTTTAATAATCATAAAGTCACTCATTTCATAAGTCATGCAAGAGACCATCAATAACTCAAGAATCCTTAATCGGACATTTTATCAAACACTTGGCGAGCGTGTAATGCTAGTTCAAAATCACGCAATTCAAGAGTGAAATCAAGTGAGAAAACATAGTGTAAATCAACCCACCAACGCTTGGTGATACCATCATGCAAGATGCATTGAAACCCCTCATCAAATCTTATCATATATCATAGATCCATAGTTCAAAACATGTTTAAACAATCAACATTTTATCAAACCCCAATATAGTTTATAGTCAAATTCATAATAAGAAGTACCCATAGATAAATCAATTTGAAAACATGTAATTTGCACAAAAAGGAAGGTTGGGCACTATAAGTGAAAGGCCCCAATGGTAGAAACCCACATACCTCAACTTTGGAGGTTTCCTTGATGAGGATTTGAAAGGGAACTTAAAGCTTGAGTCAATTTCTTGAGATTCGGAATGAGTTTGGGACAGTTGATTGTTAACAAACTATTTGGCTAAGTGTTAGAGATGGTTTTGGGGAATATCTTGAATGATATGGGGTTGAAAAATGACTAAGTGCAGGTACTTTTAAGCATAAAAAGGCTTAGGCCAAGACTCCAAAGCCTTAGGATGAAATGAGAAAAACTAGTAACAAAATTCAATGGTCCACATCGTGGAGCCAAACGAACAGATTCTGGAAATCAAATTTTGTCGAAATTCTTTTTCGCTAAGGATCCTCTACAATTTGAGTTACCCATTTCCCACTCAATTTTACCCCATGATCAAAAATATGAAGTAAGATTTTTGATATCACGCACGAATTTTGAGATAAATTGAAATTACGATTATGGGCATTTCTGAGGCACATTTTTAGTACTTTTTGGGGCGTTTCAATATCTCCTCCTTGGGAACATTCGTCCCCAAATGTTAAAGAATGCATATGAGAGATGTGATCAATATAATTTAATCCCAACACATGAATACAACAAATGCATTTAAACATCATTCCAAAATCTCAACATAAGTGTCAAAATCACCATAAACTTGTCAACATAAACATGAATGCATGCAAATGACATAAGGGCTGAAACTTAAGACTTGAAATCTTATAGGGGACTTAAATTAGTACCTTAGGCTTAAATGGAATGAAAGAGATAGGGATATCGCTTTTGTATGTCCGCCTCGGCTTCCCATGTAGCACTCTCAACTTGTTGGTTTCTCCAAAGAACCCTGATAGAAGCAACGTCCTTGTTCCTCAACCTCTTCACTTGTCTATCCAAAATTTCTATCGGAACCTCTTCATAAGTCAAATTATCTTCAACAACATCCACAACATCTAAAGGCACAATATCACTTGTGTCACCCACACACTTCCTCAATATAGACACATGGAAGACCAGATGAACCATGTTCATATCATTGGGCAACTCAAACTCATAGGCCACCTTACCTATCCTCCTCAACACTCTATAAGGACCCACAAATCTTGGACTCAATTTACCCATTTTACCAAAACAAACCACACCCTTCATGGTTGAGACCTTCCAATAGACCCAATCACCAATCTTTAATATAATATCCCTTCTCCTCACATCGACATAGGTCTTTTTTCTACTTTGGGAAGTTTTCAGTCTCTCACTTATCAATCTCACCTTCCCCAAGGCCTCCATGACCAAATCTGGACCCAACAAAGCCATCTCCCCCACTTCAAACCACCCAACTGGTGATATTAATCGCCTACCGTAAAGAGCCTCAAAAGGAGACATAACAATTCTTGGATGATAGCTATTATTGTAAGCACATTCAATGAGGGGAAGATGATAATCCCAACCACCCTTAAACTCCAAGACACAAGCCCCAAGCATATCTTCAAGAGTTTGGATAGTTCTTTTAGCTTGGCTATCTGTTTTAGGGTGAAAGGTCATACTAAGCTTAACCTTGGTACCAACACCTCTTTGGAAAGACCTCCAAAAGTGAGAAGTGAATAGACCACCATGATCCGATATGATAGACAAGGGCACCCTATGCAATCTAACCAATTCATGAATGTACAACTTAGCATAATCATCGGTAGCATAAGAAGTCTTAACCGGTAGGAAATGAGCCGACTTTGTCATTCTATCAACTACAACCCAAATAGAGTCAAAATGCTTCCTAGTCTTAAGCAACCTAACAACAAAATCCATATTAATTTCCTCCCACTTCCAAGTAGGAAACTCTATATCTTGGCTAGGCCACCCGACCTTTAATGTTCAGCTTTGACTTGTTGGCAATTATGGCAACCAGATACAAACTTAGCAATATCCCTCTTCATGCCACCCACCAAAATACTTCCCTCAAATCTCTATACCTCTTTATAGAACAGGGGAGAATAGAATAGAAAGAACTATGAGCCTCATCTAGAATTTTCTTTTTCAAGTCATCCACACTAGGAACATATAACCTACCTTGGTACCTAAGGGCACCATCTCCCCCTTCGGAGAAAACCTCTACCTTACCATCTCTCACCAAGGCCTTCAACTCTAACAAGGTGGGGTCAAGATCTTGCTTTTCCTCACCTCCTCAACCAATGAAGATTTAGAACCATCAAACACCTCCTCTAAACTAACTCCCAATCTAGCTAACCGATGAACCTCTCTAGCCATCTCTTTGCCATCATTACCAACATGTGCTACGCTTCCCATAGACATCCTACTCAAAGCATCGGCCACAACATTAGCATTATCAGGGTGATAATGCATACTCATATCATAATCTTTAAGAAGCTCTAACCACCTTTGTTTCTCAAGTTGAGATCTTTTTGGGTGAATACATTATCATGACCTAAGCCTAGGGCCTAGATGTGACACCGCGAATGGGAATCCAAAGGGTCCCCAAACAAGCCTTTTAGCATATCATTTACAGATCCTTGGTCGTGGAAGTAACTAAACAATAACAAAAGAGTACAAATAAGGATAAAGGGACTAAGGGAAGTTTTAGATAACTATAAACAAACAAGAGTCAAGGACATAACATAGTTACACCACTTGTCTAACAACACCTCTAAACGTAGACTTAAGTGGGAGCGAAGACAACTTTCCTGGCTCACTCTTTTAGTACCAAAGTTCAACATAAAGAGATAGAAAAAGTAAAGTGCAAAGCTAGTGTCCCCAAACTTGAGGACTCACCAATAGCTTATCTCCAAGATGATCAACTAGCCATGGGGAGGATGATCATTAGGGGCTCCGGTTCCTACATGGTAGCACCATGTAGGCATAGAGTATGCGTCAGTACATTTAAATGTACTAAGTATGTAGGATGCAATGCAACAAGAGATAGGCAACATAATAAAAATGCATAATCATTTTCAAGAGATAGTATATTAACAACATGGCATGCATGATCGATGCTTGAAATAAGAAATACTTATATAGAACATGTGTAGAAAGAGACCATTATCATAGATCAATCAAACTAGTACTTGGAATCTAAGGCTTACCATCCCCTTGGAAGGCAATTGAAATTTCTACCCCTCAATTAGTAGATAAGCATAGCACCCCCCATCAAAATGGTCAAGGTATATACCCCTCAATATGGTAGATGGGCATAGCACCCCCATCATAGTGGTCAAAATATATACCCCTTAACTTCTAAATGGGTATAGCACCCCCCATCAGACTGGTCAAGGTATATACCCCTTAACTGGTAGATAGGCATAGCACTCCCCATCATAGTGGTTGATGCATAACACCGCTTTAACAAGGTGTGGTCAACTTGCAACAATATAGATACTTTTTGTGAAATCAACACATATGTATATTGATAACTCAAGAATCCATAACGAATATTTTATCAAGCACTTGGTGGATGTGTAATGCTAGTTCAAAATCATGCAATTCAAGAGTGAAATCATGTGAGAAAACATAATGTAAATCAACCCACCAACACTTGGTAACACACTTAAGCAAGATATATTAAACCCCTCACCAAACCTCATCGTAGAACATAGATTCATAGCTCAAAATATGCTTAAACAGTCCACATTTCATCAAACCGCAACATAGTTTGTAATCAAATCCTTAATAAGAATACCCATAAGTAAATCAACTTGAAAACATGCAATTTAAATAAAAAAGAAGGTTGGGCACCATGAATGAAAGGACCTAATTGTTGAAACCCACATACCTCAAAACTTGGAGATTTCCTTGATGAAGATTTGAATGAGAACATGAAGCGTGAATGGAATTTCTTCAATCCCGAATGAGTTTGGGACACTTGAATTTAAGTGAAATATTTGGCTAAGTGTTAGAGAGGGTTTTGGGAAATGTGTTGAATGATATAGAGTTGAAAATGACTAAGTATAGGTATTTTTATGCATAAGGAGGCTTAGGCCCAAACTTCAAAGCCTTGGACCAAAATAGGAAAACTGGCACAAAAATAACACAGGTCTACACCCTGGTTGCGTCGCGCTAGGGACGCTGATCGATTCTATTTTGTGAAATTTTTGAAAACAAAATTTTGATTCAGTTGCTCTAAAATCATGGTTACCCATTTCCCACTCACTTTTGCCTACTGATCATGAATATGAAATCGAATTTCAATATCACACATGAATTTTGAGATATATGGAAATTACGATTATGGACATTTCCTAGGCACATTTTCGGGCACATTTTTGGGCGTTTTACACATATTGGAGACTCTTATGATTGGTAAACACATCAATGTGGACCCCATACAAATAATGACACCAAATGTTCAAAGGAAATACAACGGTTGCCAATTCAAGATCATGGGTAGGGTAATTTTTTTCATGCACCTTAAGTTGTCTAGAGGCATAAGCTATCACTTTACCATTTTGTATCAAAACATAAGCCAAACCAATTCGTGAGGCTTCACAATACACAACAAACCCTTCCAATCCTTCTTGTATAGACAAGATAGAAGCAGAGACAAGCTTATCTTTCAAAGTTTAAAAACTCTTTTCACTCTCATCGGTCCACACAAATTTTGCTTTCTTTTGGGTCAACTTAGTCATACGAGAATCAATAGAAGAGAAACCATTAACAAACCTCCGGTAGTAACCCGTTAATCCTAAGAAACTTCTAATGCCTGATGGAGTCAAAGGTCTAGGATAGTTTCTAGTCACCTCCATCTTTTTAGGATCTACTTCAATACCATCACCCAACACTACATGACCTAGAAAGGCAACCTCTTTCAACCAAAACTTACATTTTTCATACTTTGCATACAACTTCTCCTCCCTCAAGATTTGTAGCACTACTCTCAAGTGAGCCACATGCTCCTCCTTACTATGGGAATAGATCAAGATGTAATCAATGAATACCACCACAAACAAACCAAGGCAGGATTTAAAGACCTTAATCATAAGATCCATGAAGATATCTAGTGCATTAGTCAACCCAAAGGACATAACCACAAACTCATAGTGCCCATACCTAGTCCGAAAGGCCCTCTTGGGAATGTCACACTCCCTCACTTTCACTTGGTGATACCCAGACCAAAGATAAATCTTAGAGAAGTGACTAGCCCCTTGAAGTTGGTCAAAAATAGGGGATACTTATTCTTTATGGTAACCCTATTAAGTTGTCAATAGTCAATGCACATTGTAAGAGTACCATCCTTCTTCTTCACAAATAATATCGGTGCACCCCAAGGAGATTGGCTAGGCCTAATAAAACTCTTTTCCAACAAATCCCTCAATTGCTCCTTCAACTCCTTTAACTCCACTGGGGCCATAATGTAAGGGGAAATAGAAATGGGTTCAATATTGAGAAGGAGGTTTATTCCAAAATCTATTTCCCATTCGGGAGGAACATTGGGAAGCTCATTAGGAAAGACATCAAGGAACTCATTAATAACCAAAACCAACTCTATAGGAAGGACTTTGGACTCAACATCCCTATCCCTAACAAGATGATAGAGACACCCCTTAGAAATCAACTTTTGGGCTTTAATGCAAGAAATAAACCTACCCTTGACCACCACATCATAACTCTCCCACTCAAGGATAGGCTCATTAGGGAATTGGAATTTGACCCTACGAGTTCTACGATCAATAGAGGCATAATATGCATGAAACCATTCCATCCGAAGAATGATATCAAAATCCCCCATATACAACTAAACAAAATCACAGACAATATTTTATGCAAAATGAAAATGGGACAATTTCTATTGACCCTTCTAGTAACAATGGATGCACCAACGGGAGTAGACACCTCATAAGACTCACACAACAATTTGGGTTCAACATGAAACTTTTTAGCAACAATAGGAGTAACAAAAGAAAGAGTTGCAATATCAATGCATACACATCAAAATCAAAGATTTTTAATATACTAGTGACAACATCGAGCACCTCATCTAGCCCTTTCCTCCCTAGAAGAGCATGGAATCAATTTTGCTTTGGAGCACCCCCTTGTTGGCCTCTCCTTCCCATAGGAATCGCATTTTCACCCCAGCCTTGAGGACGACCATCTCTACCCTTGTTGAGATTATAAGGATAATCCACTACCTTAACCCACTTCACCACAATCATAACAACCATTAGTGTTCCTCAAACATGGACCATCATGGCCTTTACCACATCTTAGACACATAGCATTAGGCACCACAGCACCACCACCTTGGACCCTTGGGTTATCATTAGGAAACCTCCTATTAGGAGCATTGGAAGACCCTTGGCCTTGATGAAATCGGCCACCCTTGGGACTTTGGAATTTATCTTCAAAACGGGTCCTCTTGTTCTCATTACCTTTTCTCTTCCTCAACTTTTTCCCCTCCAATTGTTCGGCATAAGTCATGAGGTAGGACAAATCCATATCACTTATCAACATGGCGGTATGATACATCTTATTCACTAAATCAAATACACCCATCACAAACTTATTCATCCTAGATCTTGGATCGGCCACCAATTGTAGAGCATATTTGGAGAGTTGGTTGAACTTGAGGGCATACTTCCTCACATTCATGGACCCTTTCTTCAAATTCTTAAATTCCATCATTTTGGCCTCCATTACCTCAAGTTGGAAGAATCAGTTGAGAAATGCTGCCTTAAGCTCCTCTCAAACAATCACATAGTTCAACTTTTCCACTTTCCATTGGGTAAACCATATTCGAGACACCTCCTTGAGTTGGTAAGAAGCCAACTCCGCCTTATCGTCCAATCTCACCCCCATAATAGATTACACTTTGTACACCTCATTAGTATATTCTTAAGGGTCCTCATCTACTTTAGACCCATGGAACTCCGGTGGGTTCATTCTCATAGAATCCCTCATCTTGGATGCTGGAGTAGGAACATAAACAACTTGGGCCCCTTGGTTGATTTGATTTATCATAGCTTAAGCTAGCATGGCAATAGCATCCCAGAACTCTTCATGAGCCGGTTGTTCCTCGGGTGTATGAGCTCTTCATTCCCTTAGGATAGGCATTATCTAAAATAGTAAAGAACATTCGTTAGGGGAAAAACTTGCCTTAACTTCTACAGCATGATATAGATCAAGAAGAGGGGAAACATTTCCTAAAACGCCTCACAGCCTCTTACTCATAGTTGTGGTGCACTTCATAACAATGACTAAGACTCTAATCGATGCAGTGTGTGGGATGCTAATGACCATTAACAACCTAGTGCTTTGATACCAAGTTTTTCATGACCCAAGCTTAGGGCCTAGACGTGACACGATGAGTCGGAACCTGAAGGGTCCGTAAACAAGACTCTTAGCATATCATTTAGACATACTTGGTTGTGGAAGAAATTAAACAACAATAAGAGAGTAAAAATAAGATAAAGAGACTCAAGGAAGTTTTAGATAACCATAAGCAATAAGATTCAAGAATATAGCATAATTACATCACTTGTCCAACAACACCCCTAACATCGATTGGGCTGGGCCAAGACAATTTTTCGAGCTCACCTTTTTTATTATCAAAGTTCAACATGAAGAAATAGCAATAGAAAGAGTGCAAAGATAGCGTCCCCAAACTTGAGGACTCACCGATAGCTTATCTTCAAGATGACACACTAGTCACGGGGAGGATGATCATGAGGGGCTCCGGTTCCTACATGGTAACATCATGTAGGCATAGAGTATGTGTTAGTATATTTCCATGTACTAAGTATGCAGGATACAATGCAACAAGAGACAGACAACATAGTCAAAATGCATAATCATAGACAAGAGATAGTACATTAGCAACATGGCATGCCTGATCAATGCTTGAAGTAAAACATGCTTATATAAAACATAATACATGTGTAGGAAGAGACTATCATCATAGACCAAGTAACCTAGTACCTCGAATCCTAGGCCTACCACCCCCTTAGGAGGTGATTGAGGTTTCTACCCCTCAATTGGTAGTACGGACATACCACCCCCCCCTCAATAATATGTGGTCAACTTGCAATACTATATATACTTTTTAAGAAATCAGCACACACACACACACACATACACATACACACACACATACACACATATATATTCCTTTTATCATCATAAAGTCACTTAACTCATAAGTCATGCAATAGACCTTCAATAACTCAAGAACCCTTAATTGGATATTTTATCAAACACTTGGTGAGTGTGTAATACTAGTTCAAAATCATGCAATGCAAGACTAAAATCATGTAAGAAAACTTAGTGTAAATCAACCCACCAGCACTTGGTAGTATCATCATGCAAAATACATTGAAACCCCTCATCAAATCTCATCATAGATCATAGATCCATAGTTCAAAACATGTTTAAACAATCAACATTTTGTTAAACCCCAACAGAGTTTATAGTCAAATACATAATAAGAACTACCCATAGATGAATCAACTCGAACATACATAGTTTGCATAAAAGGAAGTTAGGCACCATGGGTGGAAGGACCCAATGGTTAAAATGCACATACCTCAACTTTGGAGATTTCCTTGATGAAGATTAGAATGAGAACTTGAGGCTTGAGTGAATTTCATGAGATCCAGAATGAGTTTAGAACATTTGATTTTGGATAAAATCTTTGGCTAAGGGTTAGATAGGGTTTTTGGGAAAGTCTTGAATGATATGGTGTTGAAAAATGACTAAGTATAGGTGCTTTTATGCAAAGGAAGACTTTGGCCCAAGAACCGAAAACCTTCAGCTGAAATAAGAAAAACTTGTAATAAAATACTCTACTTCGCGATGGCTTAGCGTCACGAAGCCAACGCTAACAAATTCGGGAAATCAAAATTTGATGAAATTCATTGGTTGCTACAGGTCCTCTAAAATTCTGGTTATACCCATTCCTCACTCAATTTTGCCCTGTGATCAAGAATATGAAGTAGAAAATTCAATATCATGCAAGAATTTTGAGATATATGGAAATCACGATTATGGACATTTTCAATGCACATTTTCGAGCATTTTTTGGGCAGTTGAGTGGGTTGTGAAGGGGTTCATAGTGAGTTCCCTTAGGAGAAAACATGGAATCCATGTGGAGGTTCCATCCAAGAGACCCTCCACAGACCGTGGTGTGGACTGCGAACCTTGGAGGGTTCCTCGGTGGAACCCTTCACTTGAAATCCTTAAGGCAGCCCCTTTTTGGACCAAGGACAACTCTAAGACGCCCAAACTATCTATAGGGTGCACCACAGGCTTGAAGGGCTCCTTAAAGGGGACCCTTGGCAAAAACGTTCCAGGAATGGATTTTTAAGCTTTCTAGGGCCTTTTGAGGTCTGACTCCTTATATCATCTCTCTCTTGGGAATATGAAATGACCCCGAAAAGTTCTCGAAAATCTTCCTCGAAAGTGCTTAGAATTGTAAATTCTACATATCTTAAAATTCGTGCATGATATCGAAAATCTGGCTTTATATTCTTATTCGGGGGGGTCATATTTAGGGGGAGAAGGGTCTAACACCAATTTTATAGCAACCGTAGCGAATTTCTAGATTTCAAAGTTTGACGAAAATAGTGTTAAATCCGCGTCTGGGGCGCGATGCACCCCAGTGTTTTTTGCTGTCTAGTTTTTCAGTTCGGTCTCACACTTTAATGTCTTAGGCTTAGGCCTTCCCACATGAGAAAATACATATACTTAGCCATTTTTCACCTTCATATCATTCAAAAACATTCTTTGATACTCACTCAAAAACTTAGTCTTATATTTCTCTCAAAATTAAAGAGTCAAAACCCTCTCCGAATCTAAGGATTTGTTCTCAAGCTTCATGTCTCCATCTCCAATCTTCATCAAGATCATCTCCAAAGCTAGGGTATGTAGGTTTCTTTCATGGGTTCCTTTCACCCATGATACCCAAGATTCCTCTTACTCTAATTTGCATGATTTAAAGTTGATTTATAATTGGGTCTATCTTAATATGAAAATCACTGCACATTATGTTGAAGCTCATGAAATTATGACTGTCTTGTTATGTTTTGAGTTATGAAACAACAGTTTATTATAAGGTTTGATGAACGGGTTTGGTGTATATTGCTTGAGGGTGTTGCAAGGTGTTGATTGATAGTTTTATAATGAATTTTCTTGCATAATTTCACTCTTGAATTTCATTATTTTATACTAGACCGCCAAGTATTTGATAAAATATCTGGTTATGGCTTCTTGCCAAATTGAAGGCTCAATGCATGTCTTATGTATGATGTTATGATGATAAAAGAAGAAGATGTATATGATGTTATGATGATGATAGAAGGAAAGTACGCATATGGTATTTCTCTATATTGTGTTGAATTGACCATAGCCAAATGAGGGGTATGCCTCAATCACCATGGGAGGAAGGGTGTGACCATCATCTAACCTATCGATGGGTTTGTACCTTGGCACCATGTGAGGTAGGGTGTGACCATCCTCTAACCGATTAAGGGGTTTGTACCTTGGCACCATGAGAGGTACGGTGTGGTCATCCTCTAACCCATCAAGGGGTTTGTACCTTGGTAACCTATTGAGGGGTTTGTAGCTCAGTCACAGTGGGTGGTAGGGTGCAACATTCCACCATAATATAGTCTACTTTCACAATTGTTTATAGTATATGAAACATGCCTTTACTACACGCATCACTCATGCATGTCATCTTTTTATATGTTGGCTAATTGCTTAAATTGTGCATACCGAATATGTCACATATCTCATGTTGCATTATATTGTAGATACATAGTAAATTCAAATGTACTAATGCATACTCTTGCCTACATGATATCACCATGTAGGAACTGGTGCACAAATCGATCTTCCTCTTACTCCACATGGCTAGTTCATTACTACTCAAGCTAGTTGGTGAGTCCTCCATTTCAGGAACTTAGTCTAAGTTTCTCTCATTATGTATTAAGATACTCTTCTTTATTATTTACCTTAGCAATGAGGCTAAGCTCGGTTTCTTTGTCTTGGCCCCCGCTCTATCTATGTAATATAAGTGTTGTTGGACATGTCATGTATTTATGTTATGAGCTTTGACTCTATCAACTCTTGTTGTTCATGATATGAAAATGTTCCCTTAACCCCGATTGCCCCAATTTACTATTTGTTATTGTATTCTATTATTTTCGCGATCAAATATATGTTATAATATGCTACGAGACTTGTTTAGAGTTCCTTCGGGTTCCCCATTCACTAGTCACGTCTAGTCCCTAGGCTTGGGTTGTGACAAAGGTGGTATCAGGGCACTAGGTTGTTAGATCCTCGGCATTCAACACACTGCATTGATTAGAGTCTTATTCATGGTTATAAAGGGTACCATAACTATGAGTAGGAGGCTGTGAGGTGTTCTAGGAAATGTTCCACTTCTTCATGCTCTATTTCATTCGATGGAGTTAGGTCCCTCTAGGGCTTATTACTGATCCCCAACCATTACATTTCAGGATATGTCTCATGCTACTCCGAATGGTGATATGACGAGTGCAGAGATTCGCAATGCTCTTTGGGTGTTAGCCAAAGTAGCGACACAATTGGCAACTCACCTCAATCAATAAGTGATTGCTCTTGAGACTTCTAACGGTAAAAGGGGAGGTAAGAAGGCCAAGAAGTCCCCTGGTGAAAGAAAGCTCCAAAGTCAAAAATGTAAAAGTGGTGGTGGTGTGGTGCCTTATGCTAGGTGTCCAAGATGTGGTAGAGGCCATGATGGCCCATGCTCGAGGGGAACAAATTCTTGTTATGGTTGTGAAGAGAAGAGCCATAAGATGATAGATTGCCCTTATAAGTGCAGTAAGGGTAAAGGAGGTGATGGTGGAATGACTTATCCCAAATGTCCCACGTGTAGGAAGTACTATGGTAGCCTATGCTTGAGGAAGACCAATGCTTGTTCTGGATGTGGTAAAGTGGGTCACAAACTAGTGGAATGTCCATATGTTTGAAGGAAGTGTAAAGGTGGTCAACCTTTTGATCAAGCCAGTCCTGTTGATCGAGTGGCTCAAGAAGGGGACGAAGTGCTCGATGCTACTACTGGTATATTGAAATTTCCCTTGGCTTTGATGTGATTGAGTTGATGGGCCAGTGTTCTGCTATTTCTCTCATTATTCATTTGGATTTTAGTCGGTTTTATGCGTGTTTCAAACACTCTTGGTTGTATGTCTCATTTGTGAGCCTACTATTTTTTGAAAGTTCATAGGTGTTGTTCCATGTTCATATTGCATTATGTTTTGCCTTTTGACTTGTTGGGTTTAGTGTGGTGGATGTTGATGTTATGTATGGGATGGATTAATTACGTTGTTGTTGTGTCTCCTTGATGGTAGGGCCCGTAGAGTCGTATTCCGATTCCTTATTAAATCCGACCTTGAGTAGGCACTTGTAAGGTGGATGCAAAGAGGAAAGTCTGTTTCTTGTCTTAAGGCATAATTGATCTCTAAGTGATGCTCCATGTCCTTATTGCATAGGGTCTTGTCTTGTGATTTTTTTGGTTGAACTTAGTTTGTTGGATTGAAGATCTTGAGGTGGTACGGTTACTTGCATATTATGTCTACTTTGATTGTAGAACCCGTAAGGTTGTAATAAGATGGTTAAGAATGGTTGATCTATTTGGTCAACTATAATGGGTTAGACACTTCTCTATGCTTGATCTTTGGTTCGGGTCTTGTTCCCAAGTGCTAAAAAGGGTAGGTGATATCCCTAAGTGTCTTTCGGATTAGGAGTGATTATGTTAGAGTTGTTTGGTTGACTTATGCATCGGTTATGTTTACGGGTTTCATTAATAGGGTCTTTAGTCCCTACCTCTTTATGCTTGTGGTGGCCTCTAGCGATGAAGTATGGATTTATTTAAAACTTATGAACCATTTGGGGGTAGTGTTGCAAATCTTGGGGTAAGAGGAATTGTATGCTAGGTATGTGAAGTGCTAAATATGGTTAAAGGAGGTTACCGCCCTAGGTCGTGTGGCCTCGGAGGATGGTATTAAGATTGATCTTAAGAAGATGTATGTGAATAGGAATTGGCCTAGACTTTTGACTCCCTTGGGTATTAGGAGTTTCTCGAACATAGCGGGTTACCGCCGGAGGTTTGTGAATGGGTTTGTTGTGTATTATTGTGTCGCCCGAATTAGTGTGGGTTGTGTGTTGATGCAAGATGGTTAGGTGGAAGTTTATGTTTTAAGATAATTTGAGATGCATGAGAAGGATTATCTTATCTATGACCTTGAGTTGGTCAACGGGGCTTTCGCCTTGAAAATTTAACATCATTGGTTGTACGGGGTGCATGTTGGTGTGGTTACCATTCACTAGAGTTTCTAATATATGTTCATCCAAGGGGATCTTATATTAAGACAAAGGAGATGGTTAGAACTTCTAATGATTATGATATGAGTGTGCACTATCATCCCGGTAATACTAATGTTGTGGTAGATACTTTGAGCAAAGTGTATGTGGAAGCCTTGTTCATGTTGATGGTGGTAGCGTGGAGGTAACTAGGTAGGTTTACCAGTAGGCTAGATTGGGGGTTAGATTGAAAGAGGTTGACAACGGTGGTGTTATTGTTGTTGATGGTTCCAAATCTTCTTTGGTTGAAAAGGCCTAGTTTAAGCAACGCCTTGGTTCTGCTTTATTAGCATTGGAAGTTTTGGGTGAAAGGATGATAGAGTGGAGGTTGTCTCCCAAGGGGGAGATGGTTCCCTTAGGTACCAAGGTAGGTTCGATGTACCTTGTGTTGATTGCGTTATGGAAAAGATCCTTGATGAGGCCCATAACTCTTCTTAATCTATCCACACCAGTTCCACCAAGATGAATAAAGACTTGAGGGATATATATTGGTGGGGTGACATAAAGAGGGACATTGCCAAATTTTTTCTGGTTGTCATAGTTGCCAACAAGTTAAACCCGAGCATCAAAGGACGGGTGGCCTAACCCAAGACATAGAGATCCCTACTTGGAAGTAGGAGGTGATTAACATTGGTTTTGTGGTTGTATGGCTCGAGACTAGAAAAGGTTTTGATTCTTTTGGGGTGTAGTTGATAGGGTGACGAAATTGGTTCACCTTTCTACCAGTTAAGTCCTACTTATGGTGTCGAAGAGTATGCTAAATTGTACGTTCATGAGCTGGTGGTATTACATGAGGATATGCTTAGGGCGTGCGTAATGGAGTTCATGAGTAGTTGGGATAATCATCTTCTATTGATTGAGTTTGTGGCTTGTGAGTCTTCATTGTGTGTTGAGAAAGATTAGTGAGGTTTTATGCGAATGGGAATTGCCATTAGATGTGGTTATGGTCCGTTCTTCATGCTTCTAGGATAAGGGGATGTATTGGTGACTCTAATGCAATAGAGCTCGTTGAAATTATGGGTGTATGATGGATGAGTTGACATATGAGAAGGTTCGGTAGAGAAGTTGTATGTATATGAGTGAAGATTGATTTATAAGTATATGGTGTTCGTAATGGCTCTTTGGAAGGTTCATCTAGTCGAAAGTGTCTCTCGAGGAGCAGGCATGAAAAAGCAATACCCTTATCTCTTTCATTCTATTCAAGCTTATGATAACACGCCAAATCCTTTCATGATTCCAAATCTTAAGTTCAGCCCTCATGTCATTGCATATGTTCATGTTAATTGATAAGTTCATGATGATTTTACATTTATGATGAGATTTTTGAAATGATGTTCAAGTGTATTATTGCATCTCTATGTGGGTGAAATGGTCAATTTTGTATCTCTCATATACGTTTCTTTGACATCGTGTACGAATGTTCCCAATGGGGAGATATTGAAATGACCTCGAAAAGTGCCTGAAAATGTGCCTCGAAAGTGCCCAGAATCGTAAATTTCATATATCTCAAAATCCGTTAGTGATATTAAAAATCCAGCGCATATTCTTGTTTAAGGGGTAAAAATTAGGGGAGAATGGGTCTAACCCGGATTTTACAGCAACAGTAATGAATTTTGAAACTTCAAAGTTTGACAAAAATAGTGTTAAATGTGCGTCTTGGGCACGATGTGCCCCAGTGTATTTTGCTGTCTAGTTTTTCAAATCAGTTCAAGACTTTTACATCTTGGGCCTAGGACTTCCCACACGAGAAAATACCTATACTTATCCATTTTTCACTCTCATATCATTCAAAACAATTCCCCAATACTCACTGAAACAGTTAGTCTTATATTTCTCTCAAAATTCAAGAGTCAAAACCCTCTCCGAATCTAAGGATTTCCTCTCAAGCTTCATGTCTCCATCTCCAATCTTCATCAAGATCATCTCCAAAGCTAAGGTATGTAGGTTTCTTTCATGGGTTGTTTTCACACATGATACCCAAGCTTCATCTTACTCTAATTTGCATGATTTAAAGTTGATTTATAATTGGGTCTATCTTAATATGAAAATCACTGCACATTATGTTGAAGCTCATGAAATTATGACTATCTTGCTATGTTTTGAGTTATGAAACCACGGTCTATTATAAGGTTTGATGAAGGGTTTTGGTGTATATTGCTTGAGGCTTTTGCAAGGTGTTGATTGATGGTTTTATAATGAATTTTCTTGCATAATTTCACTCTTGAATTGCATGGCTTTACACTAGCACCATACACCCTCCAAGTGTTTGATAAAATGTCCGGTTATGGCTTCTTGAGGAATTAAAGGCTCACTTCATGTCTTATATTATGAATGATGTTATGATGATGAAAGAAGAGTTTGTATATGATGTTATGATGATGACAGAAGTAAAGTATGCATATGGTATTTCTCTATATTGTGTTGAATTGACCATAGCCAATTGAGGGGTAAGCCTCAATCATCATGGGAGGTAGGGTGTGACCATCCTCTAACCTATTAAGGGATTTGTACCTTATCACCATGCGAGGTAGGGTGTGACCATCCTCTAACCTATCAAGGAGTTTGTACCTTGGCCCATGGGAGGTAGGGTGTGACCATCCTCCAATCCATCAAGGGGTTTGTACCTTGGTAACCTATTGAGGGGTTTGTACCTCAATCACCATGGGTGGTAGAATGAAACAATCCACCATAACATGGTCTATTTTCACACATGTATTATGATATATTTCTTATTTCATTACATCCTACATACTTAATATATTCAAACATACTAACGCGTACTCTTGGCTACATGATCTCACCATGTAGGAACTGGTGCACAAGTTAATTATCCTCCTTCTCCACGTGGCTAGTTCGGTACTACTCAAGCTAGTTGGTGAGTACTCCACATTGGGGACCTTAGTCTAAGTTTCTCTCATTATGTATTAAAACACTCTTCTTTATTGTTTTCCTTATCAATGAGGGTGTGCCCAGTTGCTTTGTCTTGGTCCCCGCTCTATCTATGTAGAAGAGGTGTTGTTGGACATGCCATGTATCTATGTTATGAGCTTTGACTCTATCAACTCTTGTTGTTCATGATATAAAAGTTTTTCATAAGCCCTGGTTGCCCCAATTTACTATTTCTTGTGGTATTCTATTGCTGTCATGACCAATGATATGTAATGATATGCTACGAGGCTTGTTTGGGGTTCCTTCAGGTTCTTCATTCACCAGTCACATCTAGGCCCTAGGCTTGGGTCATGACTGAACATTCATCCTAGAATGAGCTAGAACATGATTCAAATGCTTATTTTGAACATGAAACAACCCAACATGAAAGTACAATGAAAAACCAAACATTTAAAACATGAAAACATGAAATACATGTTAAGAACAATGTTTAAATCAGTTTTGTGCATATGTATGCATGTCATGACATGAAAACATAGAAATGAAGTGTTTAGGTACATTTGAATAAGAGGAACCTAGTACCTTAGGCTTGAGCAGATTGGAATAGATAAGGATATTGCTTCATCACGTCTGATTCTTCTTCCCATGTGGCATTCCCAATATGTTGGTTCCTCTAAAGGAATTTAACTAAAGACATGTCTTTGTTGCAAAGCCTTTTCAATTGCCTATCTAAAATCTCCACCAGTACCTCTTCATAGGTCAAGTTCTCTTCAACACCTTCAATTGGCAGAATCAAACTAGGATAGCAAACCAACTTCCCTAACATGGACATATGGAAAATCGGGTGAATAGAACTCATATCCAAAGGAAAGTCCAACCAATGAACCACATTGCCAATCCGCTCAACAATCTCATAAGGGCCTATATACCAGTGACTCAACTTGTTCTTTTTACCAAAACGCATAACAACTTTCACAGTTGATACCTTCACATATACCCAATCATCAACATGGCATTCAAAATCCCTTATTCTAACATCCAGATAAGACTTTTCAAGACTTTGAGTCATTTTCAACCTTGCCTGAATTAATTTCACCTTTTCTATAGCCTCCAACACTAATTCCATGCCAATCACTGCCATCTCACTTATTTCAAATCATCCCACCGAGGATCTACACTTCTCCTATATAAAGCTTCAAATAGTGCCATCCTGATGCTAGCATAATAAATATTATTGTAGGCGAACTCAATAAGCGACAGATAATCATCCCAAATTACATTAAATTCCAACAAAGAAGCCCTCAACATATCTTCCAAGGTCTGAATTGTCCTCATGGCTTGCCCATTAGTTTGAGAATGGAAAGCGGTACTTAACTTTACCTTGGTACCAAGCCCCTTTTGAAATAATCTTGAAAACTGAGAAGTAAATTGGATACCACGATACAATATAACAGATATACTTATTCCATGCAATCTAACCACCTCCTGAATATATATTTTGGCATAGTCCTCTACATTAAAAGTAGTCTTCACCGGTAAGAAATTAGTTGATTTGGTCATTCTATCAACAACTACCCAAATAAAGTCAAATTGCTTCTGGCTATAAAGAAAACCAATTACAAAGTTCATATTCATGTATTTCCACTTTCAAATAGGAATCTCAATATCTTAGGCCAAACTATCAGGCCTTTTATGTTCCACCTTTACTTGTTGGCAATTTCGCGAATGAACTTGGCTATGTTTCTCTTCATGTCATACCACTAGTACACTTCACATATGTTCCGATACATCTTGGTTGATCCTGGATTTATAGAATAAGGAGAGTTATAAGCCTCACTCAAGATCACCTCTATCAGGTCATTAACATTATGAACACATAACTTATCATGAAAACTTCTATCTTCTTTTCATCAATCAACTTCTTCAACTCAACATATGAGGGATCCAAGTTATGTTTTTCTTTGACATCAACAACCACAGAAGCGTCACCCCCATTTTGAACATGAATGACACTATCATTAGAATCAACCAACCTGACACCCTATCTAGCCAAATGGTGTACATTCTTTACCAACTATTTCTTGGTCTCATCAATATGAACCACACTACCTCTAGATGTCTACTAAGAGATCTGCTAAAATATTTGCCTTACCAGGATGATATTGAACACTCATATCATAATCTTTATGAAGTTCCAACCATCTCCTTTGCCTCAAATTTAGATCTCTTTAAGTGAAAATATATTGCAAGCTCTTGTGATAGGTGAGTATATCAACATGATATCCATAAAGATAATGTCACTAAATCTTTAAAGCAAACACCACAACAACTATTTCAAGATCATAAGTCGGATAATGTTTTTCATGCAGCTTCAATTATCTAGATGCATAAGCTATCACCTTACCATGTTGCATCAGTACACAATCCAAACCTATCTAAGAAACATCACAATATACCACGAATCCATCCAAGCCATCCAGTGGTCCTGCAAAGTCTAAAAACTCTTCTCGCACTTATCCATCCGTATGAACTTGGCCTTCTTTTGAATATACTTAGTCAATAATGATGCAATAGATGAAATCCCCTCAACAAACCTCTAATAGCTAGCCAACCTAAGAAAACTCTAAATATATGAAGGAATCAATAGTCTTGGTCAATATTTCACAGCCTTAGTCTTCTTTAGATAAACCTTAATACCATCATCCAACACCACATGACCAAGAAAGGCCACCTCATAAAAAAACTCACGTTAACTGAACTTAGTACATAATTGTTTGTCTCTCCATGTGAGGCCCTACATATTGAAAGGTGTAAAAATGCCTAAGAGATAAATGCTGGAATTTTCTTAGTATTAGTGGCTTTCACTAAGGTGACTACGACCCATAAATTATTCCATGGGATGTAGCTTGTGCTCGTGAAACAAAAGGTAGACTTGGTTAAAAAATGATTTTCTGAATTTTGAAGTATGAGTTACCAGCACGACTCATAGATTGATTGATTATCGTAAGTCATATCATAGTTTGAGATTCAAAGAAAGTTTCTAAGGGTCTAAAAAGTTACCAAACTATACCCCTTTTTCACGACCCGTGGAATGGACTACGACCAATAATTGGGGTCTCATGGTCCCTGTCTGGTAGTTTTTTAGATGGGGCAAATTTAACTTTCCTAATATCCTAAGCCTTTGCTACATTATTTAAACCCTCAACTAAGCCCTTTTAGTCCTATACAACCCTAACCTACTCCATTCTAGCCTTTTCTAAAATATCCTAAGTCTAAACCCCTCCTAATTACTCACAAGTTCTTCAAGGCTTTGAAGAGAAGAGCCTAAGCTAGGGTTCTAAATTTTCTTCATTCTCCAATGAGATTTTCACCTTTAATCACACCAAGGTATGTAGGTTTTGATTTGTGGAGACCTTTCTTCCACAAAGCTCTAATGCCTTTTCCTCTATTTTCAAGTCATGGAAATTTATGGACGTTTTGTGAACTCTTTTATATGATGATATTATGAAGTAATTTATGGTATTCTACCTTTGTACACTATATTGCATTGAAATACCATGTGAAATTTATGGATTTCTATGAGGGTTAAGGAAGCCTAACTAAGCTTTACTTTGTTAGGGTGGGTTACTTGAATGATTTGAAAAGGACCTTGTTTACTCTTCTCATGTCCTAAAATCTTGACATTTTGCATGATTTGAGCATATATGTGTACCTGCCATATTTAACTAAAGTTGTGTACCAAGCTTTTGTGATATTGAAAGCCTTAGGGCAAGATATGTGAATTCTGAATGCTATAAATCGTGAAGGGTTATTATGTATGTTATGAGATATGAGAATATTGTGTAAAGTTATGCAAGATGGGAAGCCTTATCTTTGATATTGTGAAACTTTGGTTTTGAGGAGCTACCCTAGGATGATATTATGATATTATAAGGCTTTGCATATTATTACTCTAAGTATGATTTTAGTATTTCTTGGGATTGTGACCTAGCACTGAGAGGACCTTGGTAGATAACCATTGTCCTTTTAGCTATGTTGCCACCACAGGTTTGTAAATTAGCTAATGGATCCATATAGCTCTTGTTGCATGATTTACCAAAAAGGATGAGGTTCCCATAAGGTACAAGCTATTTGATCTCCGAAAAGGGTCATGTTCCCCTAAGGCTCTTATTATATGCTAACCAAAAAGGGTGATGTTCCCCGTAAGGTATTTTCGAAGCACTTTCCAAAATTGGAGGGGAGTTACCATAACTTAAGTGTTTGGTATAACTTGGCAAAGTAGATCATTCCTTGTCTGGTGCCGAGTGAACATCAAGACTCCAAGTTGTAGCTCGCTTGGTCTTACATGTCGGTTATGGTACCTTCCCATCTATGTATGATATGCTATGCCACTTGATGATTCCTCATGCATTTTTTGACTAAGCATTGTTCATTCATGTTATATTGATCCTGTATCCGTTGATTATGACTATGCATATTGCTTAAATTGTGGCTTATGCTCCTTGTTGCATTGCATCCCGCATACTTAGTACATTACATGTACTAATGTATACTTCTTACTTACAGGATCTAACCATGTATGGATCGGAGCTCCTATTCATACTCCTCCTTCATGTGGCTAAATGATTTGGTTGAAGATCATTATTGGTAACTCCTCTATTCCAGGGACAATATCCATCTACTTTCATGCTTTATTAAGACTTGTCTATTTATGAACATTTATCTTTTGAGGGTAAGCCCTAGAGATGTTTTGGCCCCTGTTCCATTTGTATTAGAGGTGTTGTTTGATATGAATCTGTATGTTATGATCTTGACACCTATTATGTTTATGTATTATTAAAGACTTCCCTTAGTCCCTTATTCCCTTCTATGTGTTGATGCTTGTTGCATTGTTGTGATTGAAGTCCTAAGTCCCTATTGTCCCCAAAACGTGAGTCATACTTACCCCACCAAGATATTATTTACTATGTATTCACGCCAATCCTCTTCCCTATAACATCCCCATAGCTTGAGTCCAAAGCCTTGTTTCCCTTAGAATTTTGTGTTTGTTGATTAATTATGCTTCCATAATTAAGGATATGCTATGTTTGCTTAAGAGGCTTATATGGGGTCCCTTCGGGTTCTCCATTCTTCGTGTTATGCCTAGGCCCTAGGCTTGGGTCATGAAAAGCTTGGGATCAGAGCACTAGGTTTGAAAATGGTCCTCGAAAAATCCAACACACCAGGTCAAGTAGAGTCTTTTTTTATGGTTTTGAAGCATGTCACAACTATGAATAAAAGACTATGAGGTACTTTAGGAATGATACACTTCTTCATATTCTATGTCACGCTCTAGGAGTTAAATTGAGACTTCCTATTCCTAATGGATGATCTTTTGCTATTTTATATCATACCTTAAAGAAGATCTCCCACTCCTAAGGGAGAACCGTCCCCTTCAATTCCACAAGTCTCCCAAGGAGAAGAAGGAGTCACTTATGCCAAAAACTGCAATATGGTCACTTTATTGGCAAGGATCGTGGCCAACCAAGGAGTTCATGCTCTTACCCCCACTTCAAGAGTGTAGGATTTCACTAGAATGAACACTTTGGAATTCTATTATCATAAAGATGGAGTAAGACCCCCAAGAACTTATTGATGAGGTATACAAAGTTCTTGATATTATGGGGTAAGCTCAGAGGAGAAACCAAAACTAGTGGTCTATCAGCTAAATAATCCTTGCTCAAACTGTGGTTTGTTCAATAGAAGAGAAAGAGAGGGAATGAAAAGATAATGAAAATCCTATCGTTTGGGAAGAATCCAAGTCCTCCTTCTTCAATTGCTGCTTTCTCATGGAATTAAGAAAGGAAAAGATGAAAGAGTTTAGGAATCTCAAACAAGGTTCCATGAGTGTTAGGAAGTATTCCCTTAAATTCGACTATATTTCAAAATATGCTCCTTACTTGGTCACCAATCCTAGGGCAAGAATGCATAAGTTTGTATCAATTGTGTCCTACTTGATCAATGAAGAATGCCGCACAATCATGCTCATAGTCTAGATGGACTTTACTTTGCTCATGACATATGTTGAGAAACTTGATGGGGAAAAGGTTAGAAAGAAGAGGAGCAGAGAGTCCAAAAGGCCTCGCTATGATAGTAGATTTCAAGGTACTATAGATGGTCATTTTTAACAAGGCCATAAATTCCTAAGTCAAGGGTCCTCCAATTCTCAAGGAGAAAGGTTTGCAATGATAAGGTTCCCAACCCTAGAGCTCACCCTAGAGCTCAAGGTGGAAACGGTGGTCAAATTTATTTCTAGGTGTGGAAATTGTGGTAAATACTCATGCTGGTAGGTGCTATAAAGATGTGGGTTGTTTAGGGTGTAGCAAAATGGGCCGAAAGATTGCGGATTATCCAAATAAGGAAAATGATGGTCTTCTCCAAGTACATGGTGTTCATGGTGCTCATGGTGATCAAAGGGTATAAGGTGGACAACAAAGAAGTGCTCCATGTCACAACCAATTTTTCTCTTCAAGGGAGACAAGGGATGGATTAAGAATCCAATATTATTATTGGTATGTTAAAGATCTACAATTTGAACTAATATGTTTTATTAGATCCGAGTTCCTGATGTGCTACCAAAATACGACACATTTGATGCGTAAAACATGGGATTTTGTGTGTTGTCAATGTGAATTTTTATGGTTTTTATGTGTATTCCATTTAATTTTGCAAAAAAATATAGGTTGGCTTGATTTTTGGAGAAGTTGCAGATTTTGTTGGTTTTGAAGAACAGCAGGCTTCACTATGAGTCATCACCCAAGCTACGAGTCATAGGGGTTGTTTGTAGCAATTAAGAGTGTTTAACAACAAATTCTGAAAATTTGAAGTTCATCCAAATGAGATCAAGGTACGAGTCGTAGTCTTCTTTACAACTCGTAGAAAGGGTCCTCGTAGCAATTACCAGTGTTGATTAAAATTGGACAAAGAAATGCAAGAATGGACTACGAAAAGGCACTATGAGTCATAGACTAGAGTACGACTTGTAGAGGTGGATCATAGCAATGAAGTTCAAAAAATAAGTGTAGACCATAAAAGCCTGATTATGGCTCATAAGTAACCCTACGAGTCGTAACTACGAGTCGTAGCAGAAGCCGACTAAATTTTCTAGTTATTTTAAAGACCGTTTTGTAAATAGTATAAGTTAGGATTTTAGGAGCAGTTTTTTGGAAGCTTTTCATTAGTATTAGTATATTGTTCATATCATAGTAGTTTGTATAGAGAGTTTTAGAGAGAATTTTTAGGGTTTTACTTTTTTATGGGGAACAGACCTATGCCAAAGGTTCCCACCCCTTTGGACGGTCAAGGGTTGAGCTGCACACCCCCAAGCCTTATTGTAGATAGAAAATGATGGTAAGATACAAGGAGGGGGATATAAACCGTACCTCCAACCTATGGTGGTATACGAATTTCCCAACCTACTAAGGTCAATTAATTTGTTCCCAATGCTAAAAGAGAAAACAAACTTAGAAAATGCACATGAAAGGACTCCTCTCAGTACATTAAATCTAAGAAAGCAAGTAAACGAGGGAGACTCTCCCTTTATACGTAAAAGGAGAATAACAAGAGAGAAGCAATCTAATCCTTAGGAAGCAGTAAACATCAGCCTCAAAGGAGTAGAGATGGGACACACTAATAGTTTAGTCACTCTAAATTATCAGTAAGAAAAATCAAAAGTTCATGGTGGTTCCTTGATTCTTTTCAGCTTTCTTCTTCCAAATACAACCATCGCTACCTTGGCAAGATCATAGTAAGATTTGGCTTCCCGTGGGATCTAGGCAACCTCAAAATATACATGTGGGACAACAAAGTTGTGGCCTTATTTGGCTAAAACATCTGCAACAAAATTAGCCTACCTCAAGGTATGTTTGCATTGAAATTCTTCTAATTGAGTAATGTGATGCAGTAGCCTAGTCAGAGCCTAACGTGCATGCTAAGGAGCATTAAAATGTTGTGTAATCCATTTGCACAACAATTGTGAATCACCTCAAGCAATACTTTCATCCACCCCATTTGAAGACACCACACAACACCAAAAAGTGCAACTTCAACTTCATCTTGATTATTAGATCCAACTCCAAGGGGAGTAAAGTAAGCTAGCAAGAACTTCCCATTACTATCTCTGATGATACCTCCAGCACCCATTCTACCATCAGTAAGACCACTACCATCAGAATTTATTTTAACCCTTAACTCAAGAGGTTTACCCCAAAGAAGTAGAGTAACTTTAGTCACATGAGAACACTTTTCAACCAACATCACTAGATCAATCCAGTTTGTAGGCCAAGCAATGCAAGGGTAAGATGTTTTCATCAGAAAGTAAGTGTCTCTGAACACCAAGAACCTCACTATAATCAAATTTGACTTCTTCCCAGCATATCTACCAACACATCTATTCTTCCACAGGTTTCAACATATAAATACTGGAGTAGCATGCAAGAGTAGTCTATGAGAATCATTTTTAAAATCAGAATCCCACGATCTCATGACATAGTGATGCAAAGGGAGGGTATCACTATTATGGCCACAAGTTGTAGCAAAGAATTTTCACACAGTTTCAGAAAAATTACCTATCATAAAGATGTGATCCATAGTATCATGGCTTGGACTATAGTAGCAGTAGCATTGCTTAGGATTCACTCCAAATTTACTCAACTTTGCATTTGTAGGAAGTCTGTCTCTTAAATCTCTCCACGACAAAAAGGAGCATTTAAAAGGAATATTCTTGTGCCAAGTCATCTTGTTAATATTAGTTTTGACCCTTTGTTCTCTAATCAGATGCCAAGCAGATGAAATAGAGAACCCCCCATCAGAATTAGGCTTCCATATAGCCTTATCAAGGACCCCCTGCTGAAAATGGAACTGGAAGGCAAGCATATCAGCAACATATTGCGGAAGGGAAGTGTAAATGATTCTCTCCATATTCTACGGCCCATTTTCAATTAAATCAGCCACCTTGGCATTAAATCTATTACTGACATACCTGAACTGAGCTAGAGAGCCAACCCCCAACCAATTGTCCCAACAAAAGGAGAAGCTACCAGAATTGATCTTCCAATGTGTGTGTAGTTCCATGTCATGCTTATTGATCATCATATGCTTCCAAGTAAGAGACCCTCTTGTATCCTTTATTACTAACAGGATTGGATCTTTGACAATACTTAGCTCTTAGAAAAGCTCTCCAACGAGAATTCTTGGACCTAAAAATCCACCTTTGCTTGTACTGAAATGCCTTGCAAACTTGAGCGACCATCCTAACATCAATACCTCCATCTTCATAGAGGAAACTAAGGCTCCTCCAAGAGGACCAATGATATTTTCCCTTTTCATCTAACCAACCCCAGAAAAAATTAGTAGTCCTACTCTGAATAAGTTTAAGGGTAGTAGATGGAGGAGAAGCAACAGACAATATATAAATGGGAAGGGTCTGTAAAACATGTTTGATGAGAGTATCTCTACCACCATAGCTCAGTAAATTAGCCTGCCACCTAGAAATTCTAGCAGCAATCTTAGACATTAGATTAGAATAAAAGATAATTCTTTGTCTTCCAAAATAGTTGGACACCCAAGATAAGTGAATGGAGCTTTTTTCTGCGGGAAGCCTGTGATGTATTTCAGTCTGTCAACAGGCCTCTTGAAAACGTGGTGAGGAACAATAAAGTGACTCTTATTCTTATTGATAAGCTTCCCAGACACCCTTTCATACATAGACAAGGTCTTCATAATCAACTCAAGAGCTTTACTTTTTCCAGAGGAGAAAATAATCACATCATCTACAAAACTGAGATAGTTTATCTGAGGGCCCCTTTTCTCCATATAAAAGCCATGAAAATTGGGATTTTGATGTAGATTATTCAGCATTCTTGATAATACCTCAGCCCCAATGATAAAGAGGGTTGGTGATAAAGGATCACCTTGTTTGAGCCCTTTAGTTGAATGAAAGAAGCCATATCTTGATCCATTGATTATGATTGAGTACCAATTGTTAGACATGATCCTCCATATCATATCAATGAATCTGTTAGTGAATCCCATCTTCCTCATCACAAAACAAATATAAGACCAAGAAACCCTATCATAAGTTTTTGCCATATCCATCTTAAGAATCACATTATCACCAATGTTAGGTTTCCTGATCTGATGGATAATCTCTTGAGCCACCATGATATTTTCTGATATGCTCCTACCATTAACAAAGCCTGATTGAATGGGAGAAATCGTATTTGGAAAAATAAGAGCCAACCTCAAACACAGTAACTTAGATATCACTTTGTAGACAAAGTAGCTCAGACTTATAGGACTAAATTTGGAAAATCTTCTAGGGTTCTTGAACTTAGGCAGTAAAATCAAGCAAGCATGGGAGAAATATTAGGAATGGAGTAACCACAGAAGAAAGCATTAACCACAACCACCAAATCATAGTTGATAATATCCTAGCAAGATTGGAAGAACTTGCCATTCATACCATCAGAGCTTGCAGCTAAATGTGGGATCATAGAAAATACTACATGTTTCAATTCCTCCATATCTGGTATTATTTGCAAAGTCTCATTCCTATCCTGAGTAACCATGTCAGGGATGCAATTGAGTAGTTCTTCATTAATATGCTTCTCCTCCCCTGTAAATATTTATTGAAAATGAGAACATGTTGCATCAACAATAGCCTCATCCCCTTCAAACCAGTTCCCATCATCATCTTTCATCTGTTGGATGATAACCTCCTTCTTCTTCCTCTCAAAAGAGCACGAAAGTAACCAGTGTTTACATCCCCTTCTTGGAACCAATGTAATTGAGACTTTTGCCTTAAGATAGATTCCTCAAACATGATAAATTTAACATACTTTATATTTAGACTGTGAAGATGGATTCTAGATGTATTAGTAGCTTGTGCAATCAGATCTTCTTCAGCATTTTTAACCCTAGCTTCAAAACTTCTCACCTTGGCATGGATGTCCCCAAATTGAGTTTTGGACCAGTTGCTCAAAGTAGAAGATAATCTTCTCAACTTCTGATAGAACACCCACATAGGATTACCTGAAACTTCCCTATCCCAACAAGTTTTCACAGTTTCCAAAAAACCAGGCTTTTCAAACCACAAATTTAAAATTTTGAAATATTTGATAGCATTATCAGACTTTGTGGTCATCTCCACTAATAAAAGAGAGTGGTTAGAGCTAACAGTAGGCAAGTGAATGACTGTGGTCTGGGGCATGACCTCAAGCCACTTATCATTGACCATAGCCCTATCCAATCCCTTCCAAATTCTAAACATAACCCCTCTGTTGTTAGTCCAAGTAAACTTTGGCCAGTTAAACCAAGATCAAGAAGTCCACACCTTTCAATAACAGTTATGAACTCCAAGCTCTTCTTCATGTTGTAAGGAATACCCCCTAATTTTTCCTCGGTGCTAGTAGTGACATTAAAATCCCAAACTACACACCAAGGCATCCCTTTGAATCTATCAGCCAAATGCAATGTCCTCTCCCAGAGAGGTCTTCTCAAATGGTCTCTACACTTAGTATAGAAAAATGTGCAAATAAATTTATTAGACATCTGAGGGTGTTAAATCTCATAAGTGAGTTATTGATCATCATTCTCCAACAAAGAACACTCCACTTCATGATTCCAAAACACCCATATTTTACCATTATTATTACACACAGGTTTCTCTATTCCAGCTGAAGCCTACAATTTTGCAACTGAGGGTTGGCAGAAAAAGGTTCCAAAATAACAATCATGGCAATTTGATGGATAATTTCAAGAGATTGAATTCTTTCCAAGGCTCCTTTGGTATTAATAACCCTTGCATTCCAAATGATCGTATTAATCATTAGGAAGATTTTAAAGTAAACAACCTTGTGTTGGGCCTTCCAGTAGTGACGAGATATCTGCTGCTAAATGTTTTGGTGTAACCATTGGTCTGGCGAACACCTCTAGGGGATAAATCTTGTTCCTGACTCACTTGATCAACTTTCTCTTGCATAACATCATCATTAGTAGGACTAAAGGTGTTAATGAGGTGTTCACTAGTCTCATCATCATCATCATGCTCTGTGACAGGGAAATTATCTTTATCCATCTCATCTTCTGATTTGATAATACCATACTCATCCTCATCATTACTGGGAAGCATAGGATCAATATTAAATTGGCAAATATTGGTATTAGCTGCACCTGATTCCCCAATCGGGGGGGAGGGGGGGAATTTGTTGAATACTGAGAGGTGGGACATTCAAGTTAGCATACTCATCAATCAAAATGAATTTTTTGCATGTTTCATTCACCTGAGCATTCATGTTGTCCTTAGACTTCTCAATGTTCTCAAAAATCACCATACTACTTTGAATCTTCTTCTTCAAAGCATCTCTCCTGTTCTTGCTAAGTTTATTCTTACTTTTAGAACCATAGAGCTTGACAAAGAGCCCATATCTCTAGCCATGCCACCCTTAAAATGATTATGTTCTGTATCAGTACTTTGAGCTAAATTTTGACCCTTCTATACACTATCAGTAGCTCTGACCCTACCATTCTGAGTGTTCTGCTGAACAAGAGTGGTAGAAGGAGCTTGAGGTTTAGGATAAACCTTTCCCATAAGTTCCACATCCAGCAAATTAGTAGATGTCTCCTTTCTCAACATCCTCCCTCCAGAAACTACAATAGTTATCCCAGCAAAAGAGAGGGAATGGGAAGGGGTTGTAACAACAACATCATCCACTATATGTACAACAGGGGGTTGGGGTTGGGAACTGATCACTTCAACATCAACACATTCAATATAGGGATTGGGGTGCTTATTCACAACATTATGATTAGCTTTTTATTTTTTTTTTGGGGGGGAGGGGGGGGGGGGGAGGGGCATTAAGTTAATACCTGAGGTGGACTTATCTACATGTTGGTCTTCTTCAATCAGGTCTTATTAGTGAATATCATCTTGTGGAACCTGTTCCTGCTTCCTTCTACCATATTTCGTCCTCTGTGTTTTCTATTCAGCAGCATTTTGAGGTAATTTTCCTGGTCCCTTCTTCCTAGCATCATTATTAAATTTTGCCTTGTCTGCTTAGCCTTGTCTTTTGGAGCATTACTCTCTTTGGTTCTTCCTTCATCATTCTAGGCTTTACTATTTCTATTCTCGTCATTTCCTTTGGCATTGTTACTCACTTCAGCTTCTTTCCTTCTTTTGATCTCATCATCCCTTCTCTTGATACTGCAATTGATGATTGGGTGGCCTTGATGTATAACAATTATAGTACTTTGGTAGGTCTTCATATAGCATCAATTTCCACCTCCCTATTATGAGGTCCTCTTTATCATACCCCAACCACACATGTTGTGGCCTCTCCTTAGAAATAGTGATTTGGACCTTCACTTTTGACACACTGCCTCTTGTTTTCTAAATAGAGACAGAGTTTAAGTATAGGGCCTTCCCAATTGGAGTCAAAAAGGCTGAGATAATCTCCATGTCTAGCAATTCCATGGTAATTCTGGCAATGTAACCCATACAGGAACAATAAAGGTTTCTTCCTCAGGCCTGAAATTAAGAGTCCATAATTGCAACCTCATAAGTTGTCCATCAATGAACATTTTCTGTTTGGTCCAAATAGTAACATGATCAGGCTTATTATCAAGATCAATATAAATATGTCCTGAGTTAAAATGAACAATCTTGATACCCCCTGTAAGTTGAATCTGGGCAATAAAGCTCTTCCATATAACCTCCATTCTAGGCATGGTGTTGGAAAACTCTCGAATGAGAGTGTACCTAAACCTATCAGCCATTTTGCCTATAAACTCCTCCTTCTTAATAATGACTACAGAGTGGCCTTATTTTGTAGTGATTTTGGGGGTAGGAGGGAATGGAGATAGGGATTTCAGTTTTAGCTTGATAAATTCTAAGTTAGTTACCATAGGATTGTATGATTGTGGGAGGTGCAGGTTCACTTGGGATTTGTTTTTATTAATTATTACGCATGGAATTGGTAAAGTTCTTGTCTTTAGTGGTCTCTTTAGGGTTGGGATCAGTCTTTCTGTTTCTGGGGGTTGTAAGTGTCAAAATTTGCAAAATATTTTAGAGGAGGGAATTGTCCATGCAAACTAGCTTGTTGGTGCACATTACTCTTAGCCTTGGCCTGCTTATGAGAATTTCTACCAATATTATATTAAACCACAACAACTTTCAACTTAGTAGAACCAGTACCCTTCAAATCATTTTTCTTCCCATCATCCAAGTGATTTAGAGAAACATTCAACTTGTTGGTCACAGGGTCAGTGGACTTAACTGAGGATGAGGTAGAGTCAATTGGAACCTTCATGCATTCCTTCATGCTCTTCTCCTTGCCTTGGGTAGCCTCCAGACTCTGGTCTAACTGAATTTGCAACACTGGCCTTGTATCGGGGGCCCTCATTAGCCCTATTTGTAAAATGATTCGCAATTAAAGGAGAATAGCTAGTACGAACCCTAGAATTTAGATTAATCTCATTTTCCAAATTAACTATTGGGGCTTCTTGTCTGTCAGCTTCTCCTTGACTGCAATTACATTTTGGTACCCCTCTTGACCCACGAATTTCACCGAAACCCCAATTTCTACAGTAGTGCCCCTCAAAACTCTAGTTTCCAAATTATTTGGAATTGGGTAGAAACAATTGGGGCTTTTGATGCTGATGGCTTCCCCATGTTCCTATATTCATGTTGGTGTGGGCAATTGCCCTCTAAGCTTGGCGGAATTTCATCCCCACCTATTGGGTTAAACAAAACCCTAGAATACAAATTCATCTTGATTGTGCATCAAAGTTTTAGGGCTATTTGAGTTGGGAGGTGCACCTTGGAGGTAAGAATCGATTGAGGTATGTCTCTCTTCGACGAAACTCGTCGGAGCTCCGTCGCCGCCACCGGAGCTCTATCGCTGCCGCGAGAAAGTGCTCCCCCACTGATCCCGCAGGTAGAATTGGCCATAAACTTCCCCATCGAAGCTCCATGACATGAGGAATTCAATAAAAGAGGTCCCATGTCACCAATCTTCTCAGAAGGATACTGAATTTCGAGGCTCATATCAGGCGATTTTGAGGCGCTCCCAAAAATTGCCTTTTTAGATCTCGTATTTGGGACGATGGAATCACTTGATTTTTTATGATACTGCACATCTTACAGTACAAGTACTATGCAAATGAAGCGTGATATGGCTTTTAAAATTAGCACCAATTTTTAAAAGTGCTTGAATCTCAAATTAGAGGGCGACATGTATGTCTACCGCTAAAGAGGGTCGAGCATAAATAAGTTTTAGGTCAAATTGAGGAGATCATGACCTTAAATGAGGTAAAAGTAGTGAGGTGTTTGTAGGACTTAGGAAGCTAGGGGGTGAGTCACCTACATGCTTATCTTAAATATGCTAGCTTAACGGAGATAAGACTCGATGCCAAATCTGTCCGAGTCCGATAATGAATAATATCTGTGTTAAGAGTGTAATATTAGCCCGTGTTTTACCATAATAAATGGACAATACTTATAGCCCAAGAAGAATAATAAAATTTCCCAAGTATATCACAACCCACTTGACTAATTGGGCCCAAACTAAGTGAAGAGAAATTAGAAAAATGTGAAGCCAAGGCCCATCAACTTCGAGACCAATTTAAGCCCAAGTGAGAGGCACAACCTGCTGCATCACCAACTTATTAATATGGGTTCATATGTGGTCAAAATCTCAAGAGAAATTTGGCCAAAAGAGTCCCTTTAAAAGGGCTTAAAAATAGTCCCTTAAGTCATTTCAATTTGAAACAATTTTCACCTTTCCTAAAGACTCTTTTTTTTCTTTACTTCACTTCACAAGGCAGCCAATAAAGCCCTCTAGGATTCTTGTAGGAAACCAGAATCTAGAAGGCTAAGGTAAGTGGAAATTTCTATGTATTTTCTATACTTATCCCATGACAAACAAGAAGTATATGCTAGTTATGCTTGTGAACAAAAGTCAGACAGCATGTGCTTAGAAAGTTGCTGCACACTTGCCTTTTTTCTTAGTGGCATCTCTATGGTTTGTTGGCTAGATTATGAAGAGAAGTTGATGTTCGTAACATGGTTGAAGTTATACATATTAATCTAAGGTTTCTTCCCTGATTTTATTTCACTTAACAACGAGTTTTATTGTGCTATCTTAAGTGTGATTTTAATTCGGACTTGGGGGTTGATGGATGGAAGGCTATTGCATCATGTCCTTCATAACTGCTTTGGTGTTGTTCTGAGACTATTTTAATGCTATTTTTATGTACATATGGGTTGAGGACAGGTTGGTTAAAGTTCGGATACTTTTGAACTGTTGACGTCGAGATATAGGGAAATAGCATAAGGTTGTGCTACCTGATTGCATATCATGTGAAGTTGGTGTGTGCTGTGAATTATGGAATATTTCCAGCATGTTATGAACCTGAACTAGGATGTATACACCATGTATATGGAATAGGTAATAGACACATACGCTTAGGGGTGGAAGGGATGAAATAATTTCGTTGGGTCAATGCTTATGGGTTGTTGTCCAAAGTTTCTTTTTACATTAGATTGGACTACCAAGAAGTGTTTCTTAGCTGCTAATACCAGTGTTATTGCCTACTCTATGATAGATAAATATTTAAGGGAAAAGGAGGTTACTCTGAGATAATAATGAGGTCATATATTGAGGTATGTAAGGCTACTCAATTTCATATTACTTGGCATGAAATCTAGATTCTTCCTTGGTACATAAAGGCACTTACCAACTTCGATATAACTATTAACCATGTCTTAACTATTTTACATGTTCATATTCTCCCATACATAGTCACCTTCAAATCTGAATACATACATGGATACCAAGTTACATGGGTTGCTGTTGCTAAATAAAGTTCACGAGTTGTTTCATCTCATACGCATTTCATTATTCGTGTAACATACTCTGTTCATTGTCATATTGTCTTGTATGCTTATTTACATGTCACATGCTACATCTACAGTCCTACAGCTCCAATATTATGACCACCAAAAGAATCATCTCAAAGGTAATTGAAATGTAAAGTATACTGCTTATTGATGGGTGGTAACTCGAGGGGTGGAAGACTCACCTAGCTAGGGTCGATCCTATCATAGGGGTAGCACAAGGAGTGAAAGGAAGAGCCTAGTCAAGGCTGATCCTGATATAGATTTATCACTGATCAGCTGGTCATTTGTTATACATATTGTGCATAGAATATATAGTAAAGGTAAATTAATAAAAATAACATAAAGTACATTATCCCACAGCATAACTAAAGGTGGTCTCTTATCCTACTCCAGTGCATAGTTTCATTTAAGTTGTTACTTCATATACAGTATCTCCTGCTATATATATTCAGTACATTATCTCATACTGACGTCTCATACAGGGGACCTGCATTTCATGTTGCAGGTACAGGTGCTAGTAGCCTCCCCAGTAAGAGTATAGGATATCCAGCTATTGTTACAAAGCTCCAGCTTGCTTCAGAGCTTTGTGTGTCTAGATCTTATATTTTTGTACTGTATAGTTAGTCGAAGTGGGGTCTATCCTAACCCTTATTAAATACTTTCCCTTATTCAGAAGCTTTCTAGACTATGTAAATTAAAGTGGGGTCATATCTCATACTTTATACAACGTGGCCCCAACAGCCTAGCCATATGCATTTCCTTTTGGCTTATTATTACTGTTTACTTTCTTAAAGGCATGTTGAATGAAGAAATCCCTTATAATATGTATAGAAAGTGAATGGATATAGGTTGGTTCTCCCGAGCCTTATCAGCAACGGGTGCCTGTCCACCTTAAAGGGACTTTGGGCGTGACAAAAGTGGTATCAGAGCGGGTCATCCTAGGGAATCTACAAAGTCATGTCTATGTAGAGTCTTATTTATCAATGTGTTGTGCACCACATGAGGCTACCTGGCATTTAGGAGTTGTTACTTTCTTTTCATTCTTTAGATCGTGCCATAGAGTTAAGTATAATAAGTGGATTGTGTCTAACCCCTAAATAGTTTTGTACAGCAAGTATACCAGAAATAAGGAAAAACAAATGTAAAGGGAAAGAAGTAGAAGTGGTTGATGGTATATCTAGTCAGGTGAGACAACGAAATGAGGCTCAAGATGAGTCTCTATCACAGACATCTCCAACTCCTCCAGCTCCTGATGAACCAGGAAGTAGTGAAATTCCCCCAGAACCACCTATCGATGCTACCGTGTAGGATCTGAGAAATGCAGTCCAACTATTGACTTATATAGTTGCTGGCCAAGTTCAAAGACACGAAGGTCTAGTTATAGGTTCAGGTGGTGTGAATAGGACAACTAGCACGAGGATACGTGACTTCCTTAATTTGGACCCTCCATCCTTCACTATGTCAGATCCTAATGAAGATCCACAAGACTTTATTGATCAGATTCAATGCACTTTAGATGTTATGCATATGACTGGTACAGAAGTTATCGAGTTAGCGACATATAGGTTGAAGGGTGTGGCTATATTGTGGTATGAAGCTTGGAAGCAATCTACGGGTATAAATGCACCTCTAACTACCTAAAAGGAGTTTAAAGAGGTATTTGTTGAAAATTACTTACCATTAGAGATCCGAGAGGCCCATGCAGATCCGTTCGTGCACCTCCACCAAGGGAATATGAGCGTGAGAGACTATAGCCTTCAATTTAATTCGTTGGTCAGGTATGCTCCTAATGTAGTTGTTACTATGGCAGATAGAGTTCATCAATATATAGATAGATTGAATACGTATCTGATCAGAGACTGTACCATTGCTTCCATGTACAAAGACATGGATATAGCAAGAACGCAAGCTTTTGCATAGAAATTAGAGGATCAGACATGAAGGAGAAGGACACAAGAGTTAGAAAGGGTGCAGTCCAAGAGGGCCAGGTTTACAAGGCATTTTACACCACCCCAAGGTGAGCTTAGGGTCGATTTCTAATAGACTGCCTAGGCCATCATCCTCCTGCACTGTAGCCAGTGCTCCACCACAATTTTAGGGGTCTAGGAGCAATCAGTTTGGTTAATGAGGTGACGAACAAGGTACACAGACAACAGGATATTCAATAGCCAGCAAAGGACTCCTAGCAAGCCTTGTAAATAGTGTTGAAGAAGTCATTCAGGTATATTTCATGTTAGAACAGACGCTTGTTATTAGTGTGGTGTGCCAGGGCATATAATAAGAGATTGCCCGAGGAGGCATTTGGGTGATATAGCACAATCTACTAGGTCAACTGTTGCATCATCAAGTAGGGGTCAACAAGCACCTACGGGTCGTAGTAGAGGTAGAAGAGGGGCGGCTAGCTCTAGCGAAGTCCATAATCGCATTTATGCTATGGGCAGTCGGCAAAATTTGGAAGCTTCACCCGATGTGGTCACAGGTACATTGTCCATCTTTTCACATATTGTATATGAATTAATTGACCATGGTTCAACATAATCATACATTACCCCACTAATTGCTTGGAAGCTTAAGTGAACACCCAAATGATTGAACAAACCATTTGAAGTGTCCACACTAATTGATGAATCTATTATGGCTAGAAGGGTTTATTATGACTGTGTAGTAACTATTTGTGACCGTGACACACTGGCTAACCTTATTGAGCAAGAAATGGTGGAATTTGATGTTATAATGGGTATGGAGTGGTTAGCTTCTTTATGCCACCGTGGATTGCCGAACTAAGAGAGTGTACTTCCACTTTCCAAATGAAGCAGTTCTTGAGTAGGAAGGAAATATTAGGGCACCAAAAGGTAAGTTTATCTCTTATTTTAAGGCATTAAAGATGATATCCAAGGGGTATATATGTCATTTAGTTAGAGTAAGGGATATGGAGGCTGAACCGCCAACTCTTTAATCAGTTCCAATAGTGAATGAATTCGTTGATGTGTTCCCTAAAGAACTTCCAGGCTTAAATCCAGAATGAGAAGCAGATTTTGGTATTGACTTACTTCCAAGTACTCAACCTATTTCCATTTCTCCATAGAGAATGGCCCTGGCAGAATTGCATGAATTAAAAGAGAAACTAAAAGATTTATTGGATAAGGGTTTATAAGACCTAGTGTGTCCACTTGGGGTGCACCAGTGCTATTTGTACGCAAAAAGGGTGGCACCTTGAGAATATTTATTGACTGTCGACAATTGAATAGTGTGATTGTTAAGAATAAATAC